>JAMALN010000675.1:0-21659 GCA_023630115.1 Cutaneotrichosporon sp. PK4640 | reverse complement strand
AGGGAGGGGGGAGAGGGGGGAAAGGGGGTAGAGGGTGGTGGGGGAGAAGCCGGGAAGGGGGAGGAAGAGTCAAGTGGAATGGGATGGATTGGATTGGAATGGAGAAAGGAAGCAAGAGGAAGAAAGATGATGGAAGGGGAGACTTCGGGGGGTTGCGCAAGTGCGTAAGTGGGTGGGTTGGTTGGTGGCCGGTGGGTGGGTGGGTGGGTGGGGCGATGGCTGGGATGACGGGGCGAGTGGCCGAGTGGATTGTTGGCGGGGTGGATTGATGGACGGATGCAAGGGGTGGGGTGGGGGTGGGGGGTCTAATGGGTGATGGGTGATGGCGGGCTGGGCGATTCAAAGGCGAGGCGAGGAGTGAGGTGAGGCGGCGAGGCTGCTGGCAGCTGGCAGAGAGCGAAAGCAAAGGAGGATGGGATGGGATGGGATGGATGATGGATGACAGACGACGGCGGACAGAGTTGGGTGATTGTCAGGGTAACAGGAGCGGGCGACTGGCCGAGGCGAGGGGGTATGAAGGGTTGTTGGAAGGGCGCGAAGGGCAAAGAAGGAAGTTTGGGTTGGGATAGGGTTCCAAACGTAGCTGCCTAGGCAGTCTAGATGTCTCGCAGTCGCCACTCCCCTTGCTCCCATCAGCGCTTGCCAAAATCAATCCTCACTCCTTGTTCGCAGTATCCCCGCCTGCTTGCCCGTGTGTCCACCAGTTGTGTTGTGTGGGGGACTCTTGTTGGGCGCGTCCTTGCCGAAAGTGGTGATCAGGTGTGGAGACGAATGTGGAGTGGAGGGTCGGCAGACGACCGAGACCGGCCAAGGCAGAGAAGTAATAGAATATACAATGCCGGGGCAGCGCGAACCCTGGGCTAGCACTGTTATGGATGCACCTCCCTCTCTAGAGTCAGGTGAGCGCAACCTGCCTGGAGCTGGAGCGCGACCGAGAGGACCAAAGAGGTGTCGCGGTGTACGGGGGGGGGTACGGGGGGACGGGGATGTACCGGGGTTACGACGTTGCGTTGGTACGTTACACACCGTTGGTCGGTCCGACGGCATGCATTGCGCGAACTCGGGACCTGATTGCCCGCCGCCTGGGCATGTCAGCCTGACCGCTGATCCTCCAACTTTGGGTGGGGAAACCAAGTGCAGGGATGGGCGGCCAAAGGGGAGCTAGCTGCAGGAGAGCAGAGGAACCACGACTCACGCGCGTAAACGAGCCCGGGGTGCGGCGTGAGGGTCAAGGAGCAGGGCGCCCAAGAGGGAGATCCGAGTTTGAAAGTGTGGAGAGGAGTGTTGACCCGAAGGGATCAAGGCAGCAGAGGAGCGAGGGTGAGGGCGAGGAAGTGAGGGCTAGAAGAGGAGGGATGGGGCCTTTGAGATGTTCTAGCTTGGTCGGGGTGGGTCTGGGTCTGGGTCTAGCTAGGTCAATGGATGAGTGGATGCGAGGTTGGGTCCATTTGGGTCTCATCTGGCTCTAGGCTCGGGGTACGCGGGGTTCATCTAGGAACCGACCACCACTGCTAAAAGCACCTGCCTGGTTGAGGTGCCTCGGTATCTCCTGCCTGCCCGCCTGCCCGCCTGCCCGCCTGCCTGCCTGCCTCGTGCGCGCCATGTAGCCCACAAGCCTGCAGGCAGAGCTGCTGGAGAGGTGAGTGCACCACACCTGGTAGCAGAGTACGGTTGGGGTGGGTGAGATGTGCGTGCCTTCTTTGAACCCTTATCTCGCCTCCTCCCCTCTTCCTCATGGCTCATGGCCCTCATACCCTCCTTACCCTATTCTACAATCTTGCAATCCTGCCATCCTCCACATCGGCCACATCCTTACTCACTTCTCTTCCCCCTCCCCCTTCCAACCCCTGACGCCTCTCACGTCGTTTGGCAGCCCCTAGACCCCTTTGGACCCTGTTCCCTTTTACATTCTTGTACGTACACCCAACCCCGGCCACTCCGGCCACTCGCACCCCCATGCTCCCCATGCCCTCTTCTTGACTCCACCTAATCCACCTTTGCCCGATACAAACACGGTCATCAGAACACTTCGCCCACTGCAAACCTCCATACGCACACACACTGTATCGGCGGGCTAAGAAACAATTACACCGGGAGGAGGTGTATGAGGTCATCCGACCAAAGCCCCCAGGAGTGGGGCGCAATGTGTTGTTTGGAGAGTGCGGTGCGTGTGTTCTGTGCTTGGTATCTGGATTAGGATCGCTGCGGAGGCAGAGCATTAATTGACTCGGGGTGGCGCCGCTCTCGCAAGCTGAGCAGGGCACCGGCACAGGGACAAGGCGTGCGAGCAAGTAACCGTTCAACGGGGCAGGACATGCTTGGATGACGCGGTTGAGCCGTCTTGGCCGTAGACTGCGGGCGCCCGGTGATTGTGCTTTTGGATTCAAAATGCACGAGGTGGGTGAGGTGGATGGATGCAACGATGATGGTGGTCTATGGTTCAGGAAACACTACAAGTCAGGGTGCAAAGGGAAGTCCAGATGGCCCAGAGGCCAAGGGCGCAGAGGGCGCAAAGGGCGCAGGCGCGCGCAGGGGCGCCAAAGCCCAAAGGAGGCAAACTTGGCTCTAGACCCAAGGGCCAAAGGGGTAAAACAGAGTGGAGGTTCGGGGTGGAGGGATCGGCACTCCAGTCGGGAGGAGGATCAAGCCATCCAACCCAAGATCATGCACCCCTGGTTGGACCCTGGGTACCCTGGGGGACTCAAGGTCTAGGATGACCCAGGAACGTCAGGTGGACCCAAGACTTCGTTTACTCCCACACCTAGAACATGACGAAGGCGAACACACTCTTCTCTCGACCCCTCACTCGTACACCTTCCAATCCTCCGGCCCCTCCCGCACATGCGCCACTTCATAATCATTCCCCCTCCGTGTCTCACATCATCACCCACTCTCTACGTTACTCTACTCTCCGGTCGCCGGTCAATCTTGCCCACTCGGATGCACCTGGAGGCCGAGCCAGGTCAGGAAGCAAGTGTGTGTTCTTGAGCACTGCCACCGCCACTTGCGTCTTGCTGAAACCTTGTCACCGTCGTGTCATTTTGCCCGCCCTGCCAGCCGCATTGCTCATTCTCGTGGTTGACCCTGCAAGCCCAAGCCGTCACAGATCCGCGATCGAGAGCACATCCTGGCAACCTGGCAGCCTGGCAGCCGCCGTTGAACCAGAGGGCGTGACGGATATCCCGGGGCGAAAGGCAGAAAGCGTGAGCGTTTGCGGTGGTGGGGAGAAAATGCAGGGCTTGTTGAGCGACACAGGGCACAGGTGCTCGATGGAAGGATTGTGGGTTGCGAGATGGGGAGGGCGAGGAGGGCGTGATTGCAGGACGTGGTTAGGACTTGCAGGACATTGTTGATGCGTGCGAGGTTTCAACGCGCCAAAGGTGGTCATGGCTGAAGAGAGCAGTCAAGAGTCGGATGGGTGACAGGGGATCGGCCACGGGCAAAGTGAGACCGGGCATACAAGCCGAAGCCCGACGTCCCTGTCGGCTTTGGCCGGTGCGACGCCCCTCAGGGAAGTCAGGGCCTCCCTGCTGATGGCAACCTCTGCCCAGGTGCCTGTTTCGGCGCGCACAGACACAGCATTGACCCTGACATTCGACCATAACGTCAAGATACGCGCGCGTAATAGTGACGTCAGGGTCACTCTCACATTACGCGCCCACCTCAGACACAAGGTCGCCTAAAGCGTCGTATACTAGTCTGGTTACCCATGTGCTCACTCGCTCAACGCCAGGAAAATAAATGACGCCGACCCACACCGAGCTACGCAGATCCTAAGGTAGTGAGCATGCGAGGGGCACACGAGCGCCACGTACTCCCCCTCCCTTGTTTTCAAGTTCTGGGTAGACGGAGGCGGAGGAAAGGGGGTCCGCTCCTATCACAGTCCGCAACGTGAGCCGCCCGACACGGAGAGTGCGAACGGATCAGTGGAAACTATCTGTCATATGATTCACAGGGAATATGTAATGCCCGATTTCCTAGAGCTGCTGGGACTCGAGGCGTTGTGCGCGGTGGGAGGCATTCGTCTGGTCCGCATCAGGAGCCACAGTGACAGTGTGCCCAGCCCCGAGAGCCTCCTGGCGGCGGGGAGTGCAGTGCTCGCCCGCTGTGAATAGGGAAGTGGGGGTTGTCTTGAGGCGCTGGAAGCCCAGCCCCGCGGCCCAGATGCGAGCTGTTGGGGCCACGGCCTACGGTTGTTGGGTGAGATGTCGTTGGCGTCCCGTGCCCGGGCAACGGGCTTTGGCAGATCTAAATGAACAGCGGTCACTGTGTTTGGGCCACAAGCTTCAGCACAGGCATGGAGGGGTGTGGTCTGTTTTTGTTCTTCCCCTCTCGAACTCAAGATTCCGTGAACAAGATGAAGGCCGTGTCCGCTGCTGGTCATGGACTTCATCCCCACTTCCACCTTGCGCTTCTTGTAATCCAATAGCCCTGGGACCTGATGACTCACGTCTTCCACAGACAATTTATCCCCACACCTCTGACATAGAGCGGGACGACGTACTTGCTGTTTCTACGGTTACAGGCACTCTGACAGCGCCTCAGTAACAGCCGATCGCTGAGGGTGTACGACGACCCCGTCCTCATGCGTGTGGCAGCGAGCGACAAGGTGAAAACGTCGGCAGCTCCTGGCTCTGCCGCTAAGCTGTCTCCGTCCAAGCACGGAACGGGAGGTGAGATGTTGAGCTGCAGGATAGTATACAATGGTTTGCAACAACAGATGTGACGAGTGAGCGGTTGTTGGTGAGCGAGGGGCATGGAGGGGGATTGTCGGAGATTGTGCCCATGAGTCTGGGTTGGTCAGGCACGGATTACGGAGGGGAGGAATGGGTGGGAACAGGAGGGAACCGGGAGGACGGACCTGTGGCGCCTGTGGGGGCGTGTGGGGGGCATGCGGAAGGGGAACATGCTTGATTCGGTGCCATGGTGGGCATACACGCGTCGGGCGACACCCAAGGGGTGGTTGACGTTTAGGGATCAAGGGAAGAGGGGCGCACAGGGGCACAGGGGATCAGCAAGGAGGAAGCGAAGATCCAGGGTAGTTGTCGGAAAGAGACGACAAAGTTTGGCCGACTATTTAGCTGCCACAACCAGAACGAAATGGTCGCTCAGCCTCCCCGAGGATCCAGGAAGCCTTAGGGATGAAGGGCCTTTAATCCCTGGAGGGCAATAACAGAGATGGAATGTCATCGAGAATCTCATGTTGACCCAAAACTCTACACGCTCTCCCTCCCACGATCCCATACCCCTACGCTCCCTCTCCTTTCCATGGTCACCAGGTGCCCATGTGCATCCCATAGGCATCTGGAACACATGACCACTTCATCAACGGTCACCAGACTAAACACGCACTTGCAATAATGCTCCTTTTCCGCATTTCCGATTTAGCCTCAACAAGTACACCGGCTACACCATCGCTAGCAATGTCTTCTGCTCCCGTCATGCTTACTGCCTCCGCTGCATCGGAGCAGAGGGCTACAACTGACGTTACTCCTTTCCAGCGTAACGGACTTTCGGGAGCCCGACTACGCCAAAGTGACGTTATCGCTTTCACCTGGGCCCTAGAGGTAGGTTACTGATTGTTCCTGGCCTGATTCAGCTAGACCAGGGCATCCGTCCTAGGCCCTCCGCCATCTACTGTACCTTGGCCTCTCCCCTCCACCAGCTCGCTTGCGTTCCAGCTTGACGTTCACCAGATCACCATAAGCTCAGCCCCTCTCTCGGGCTTTCGGCGAGCCCGCCTCGAGGGGTACGGTGCCCCAGATCCCTGTGGACGTGTCACCTTACGCGGCTGCTCGCATAGGAGAGCAGACGGGGGCGGTCGAGCGCAGGTCAGGTGTCCCGACCACGCCATACGCCACAGCACCTCGGCGATCGCCGCTCCCTGTCACCTCGCCCCATGTGCAGCTCTGTGCCGCCGGATGTCTCGGAGGGTGGGCTGCGATTCGGTAGCGGTTGCTCCACAACTCGGCGTGCCAAGCCGGCCGGGGTCCGCAGGACACGGGCATGTCCGGAACGCCGTGCCGGACCCTTGTCCCCTGTGTGGTGCCGTGCATGCCGAGCTGGAACCCCGTCCCTCACAACATCGGCTCTGTCGTGTCAGGTTCTACCTCTACATCCACTCTCCGGTTGGTTGTGGTGATGCGGCGCGTTGGCCGGAGTTCACGGCAGGGGCGGGGCGTCCGGCGACATCGGAGACGAGGCTGACGGCAGCTTGGCCGAGAAGGGCACCCTAGCGGCGCTGCGACGGTGTAATACAGTACTACTGCGCTCGTGGTGGAGGAGTTCCGCATATTTGGCACCATGCGGAAGCGGTCACGTGCGTCGCGTCCCTTTCACGTAACGGGTTGCTCACGGTGCGACCGACTGCGTCTGCTGCTTTGCGACAGACTCCAGAGCTGTCGTTTAGGTCTGGGCGTGACTGGTCCACGGTCCAGGCTCCCGGCGGTCTGCGCATCAGTGCCGTTCCTGCCTGTCACCTCGGCGTCAAGCCGACATCGGGGCCCGGTGTCTGGTACTAACCTGGACTCGGTTCGAGCGGGGAAGTGTTGCCCACTTGCCCGACAGCTACATGCCACACATGTGTGAGAACTGGCATGGACATGACCGCGGATATGCCGGACCAGGCTTGCTGTCTCAGCGTGTGTGTCAATTTCCCCGGTCAGCACCGTCAAGCATAGTTATTATCCCGCTGCCCCGGCAAGGCACGTTGTGGTGAAGGGCACGGGACTACCCCCTACGTTAGCGTGCCACACTCAGCCTGACCCGCTGCCACACACCTCGCCCTGCTTGCCAGCTATTAGGACATCTGTACCTACGCAGACATGCGCAGACAGCCACTTGCTGAATGCAGAGTTAGGCTTTACCCCTGGGATGGTATAGCCACACGACCCGATATCTCTGACGTGCCCCTGTTTCGAGCAACAGAGTGCTCTGAGGCCTGGAAGCTCCCTCCCCAAAGGCACATCAACCCTCATCGTCTCTTAATCGGAAGCGTCTAAAGCGAGTACCTACGTGTCGGGGGCAGCGCTGCTGCAGGACTGCAGAGTCGCGTAACATGTCTAACGGCATCGTAAGGAAGGTGTCGAGATATCGAGATGTGCCTTCTTGGTAGCTGGTGACTGCCTGTGCCTGAACCATAACACCTCCACTTTGTGTTTCACCAACTCGGTCGTCTCCGCCCTACGGCCACCACGATTCGCCACCTTGCGCACAACCCACGCCTCCCAACCACTCTCTTGCCACCTTCCTTCAGTCATCCTTCTCCATCCCATCAGACCTCTTGTACTCCTGGCATCCCTCATCTTAACCGCGGTTGTCCTTCTGCTTCGATCTCTCCCATGATCACAGCCCAAGCCCGCCCAAGGCTCGCGACATCGGGGTTTACGTACAGCCAACGTACTAGCTCCCAGAGCCAGAGCCAGACCTTCCCCCCCAGCCAGCCTCTTGCCGTGATTCTCGCTTCCCATCTCCACAACTGTGTCACAAGTTCCTGCTCGCCTCCCGCTTCCCCATACGCGATCAAAGGTCGCGTCGCACCCAACTGCACCTTGGTCGGTCGTTAAGCGCGTCAACGTCCCGTGAGGAATCTCGGCATGGCACGGTGTCGTATGTTGGGATGCTGGAATCCTGGCACGTGTCGCGGGTACAGACAGGGCTGCGTACACTGGGCACCTGTTTCACCTCCTGGCGCAGCCATTGCACCAACGAGAACTCTGGGTCGACGTTACCTGCGACACGGCCAACGTTCCTCGGCGAGGGAACAAGTCATCTTCCTTCCGGGCTTCTCAAAGGGGCGCCGTTACTTCAACGTTCATCCAGGTGCGTATTCTCCTGACTGGAGGGATACACGGTTAATACCCGACTGATCGACTGATGGTTAGTACTGATAAGTTTGCAAGCTGAGGAAGATGTGGGCATCTCTGCAGGGCTCGAGTCAAAGGGACGTCCCGAAGTGGCAGACTGATCGATCGCCAGCGCGTTTCCCTTTGATCCTTTACGCCAGAGGAGTGGATCCAACGTTGAGCATCTCATGCGAGCAGTGGGGTAAGGTGATCTGCAGGGTGACAGGGCGAAGATCCCTTCGGTTCCCCATCCCGGCATTTATTCAAACAACAGGTAAGCGCTCGTTACCATCACCAATGTGCCAGGATGTGTGTGTGAACTCGTCGACGCGCTCAAGAGCCAGTTCTCGTAAGTGCCCCGCTTCAAGGGCCCATCGACAGGATCAGCAAACGCTTGCTCGCATCAGCACCGCTGACGAGACAATAGGGCATGCCGGTTTAGGCGATGAGCGGGACGTGACGGGAACCAGGAGCTGGGAAGCCTAACGTCATATCATCCCCGCTGGACATCAACGTTACCTCGTTGACGCACGACTGGGACACGCACACTCGGTCTCAACAGACCAGAATGCTCAATCAAGGTGGTGACACACATCGACACATCTCTACCCTTCACCCGTTCACCATCGTTCAGCCGAACATCCCTCCCTGACCTGAGGAACAAGCCATTAGGGGTGTGCTTGGGAATCTCCCGGACGCCACGCTTCTGCCTGCGTTCGAAAACGCCCGTGGCGTCTCGGGGAAGGGGCCTGATGATGTGCGCAATTCAGTACAATTGTGCTGTTGCGTCGGGGAGAAAAAGATCCTGCATCTCTTCGGAGCTTGGCCTCCGCACCCCCACCCCAGCCCGACGCCATCGACGCCACTGACGCCATCACGATGGTCCTACGGGGTATGGACATTTAGTCTCACCCCGACAAGGTTCCGAACCCGATCCGACACTGCGCCGTCTATAGCCGCTACCGGTGCTTTCGGCATGCACCCGGTTGCTCAAGCAGTGTGTTTGCAGAGCCGAGGTAAGTCGTCTACCCACACGCTCCCACTCGGACAACGGTCCGAGGCTCGATCAACTGCAATCCTCTCCCACCTGGCCGGCGCTTGGACGTTGCAAGACGAGTGCAAGCGCGTAATCTAACCGCCAAGGTGAGGGTGCAGGAGACGAGTACCTCCTATCTGGAGTTGGCGTTTTTGGTTTACCCTGAGCCCAAGTTCGGGCGGGAAGCGTGCCGAGGTGCCGAGACATGTCGACATCTCAAACACCCAGGGGGATCTGGGACCTTAACCCCTGCAACCCCTGGTATCCACTTCCTTGGGCCAGGTCACCCATTGTCTGCGTCGATGAGTGGCGCTCCCCTGCAACTCGCCGCCGCCTCTCGTCAACTAGCCCTCCCCACTCTTGACAGCGAGCATTCCGAACGGAGCCCGCCCTCGCCTCTGCAAGGTGCCGACTGCACACCCTGCCTCCATGTTGAGGGGTTTGCGGAGCGGGGTCGTCCCGCCCGACTTGTCGGGTCCTCAACCCACTCTATCTCCAGCCCGACTGTACCCAGTGGAGGAAGCTCTTTCAGCAGGGATCTACTTCACACGCCGACCCGAGTCTCCATGCCCTCGCTCGCCGGCAAGCGCATCGGAGCCGCAGCGTCGCAGTTCCCCTTTCCGTCGGTATGTACCTCTTGGGGTTCTTATCGCCATGGCGTCGCAGGCCACCGAGTGCCCTGGACACCCATCTGACCCCAGCCGCCGCCCAGTTAGCCTCCAGGCATTCCCGCCCCCGTTTCCTGAAAGAACCTTCGACGCCCTCCAAAGCACGGACAGCCACGGCCGCACCACCCGAGAGCCGAGAGCCGATGAACGATCGGGGTGGATGGGTGGGCAAAGCACGCGGACTGGAGCACCGAGCGTTGCGTTACCTGCGGTCTCCTGGACCCCGGAACTGCTCGTCAGTCCGACAGTTTCCAGTTGCACAGCTCCTCGCAACGCTTTTTTCTCCAAGCCAATCGATGTCTCCGAGTGCAAGCGGACTCCGACAGTGGCCAAGTCTCCTACGCCAAGAGTGAGTATGTCCACCGCTACTGCCTTCGGTCCAGATGGCCAATCATGTGACGCGGAAGCCAAGCCCAGGGCCACACCTATGGTGTTCCTAGTTTATCCAAACAGGCACGCCGAGGGGGGCGGGGCGGGGGTGTTGGGGCGGGCGAGGGACGGGCGGAATCGGCGCGGCGCCGAGGACTGAGCAAGGCTGAGTCCGGGTGCGCGGTGATTGGCGAGGAGTGATGATCGGAGTGCGGTGGTGGAGGGGTCACATCCACGAGCGAGGGGAACGGGAAGTCCGAGGGGGTGAGGTACGGGGGTGTCACGATCAGTGACGTGGAGCGATGCTCGATGCCCAGACGGCGCGGAGTGGGCACCTGACTGATGCTCGTGGCGGACTGGCAGACCGCCCGGAGGCGGAAAGTGGTGGAGGGTAGCTGAGGCGGGCGGAAGGACAGACAGGCTGGAGGGGGAAGGGGCGCCCGCGCTAACGGCAACAGTCGAGCGAGCCGGGAAGTCTACTCGCTTCGATGTGCGCTGGAGCGGGTAAATTCAGACCCACAGCTGCATCGGGGTCAGAGCTTGTCGCAGGTGTGGCGCCTGTGCAGGTGGCAAAATCGTCTGCGTTTCCTCGCGCCCCCGGCCTGTGGCTCTCTCCTCGGTACGTTGAGCATCTGTCGACGGTCGGACTCGACGTCTGCGGCGTTCCCCTCATGACCCCGTTTGTCCCGTTCGCCTATTTTCCTCCTTGTCGCGGAGCAATGGCTGCCTCCCAGAGGTACGCAAGCCCACAACGCTTGCTACAACCGGAGCTGCTCAGCCTCCTGGGGCCTCGCGTTCGTGAGGAGCACCCTGGCGGTGTGCTTGGCTAGAAGCACGCCGCGCATTGCCCACATGCGTTGCGCACTGACCCAGCTGGCCTCCGCTCCCACATGTGCACTAGCTCACATCAGACAATTAAACGGCGGCGTCCCGCCTTCACGCGCATTCAGGTGCCGGCATGCGAACAGACAGGAACCGAACGCAGGCGAGGGGTTGCATCACATGCCCGGGACAGGTACTGCGACGTAAAGTGGCCGTAAGGCTTGTCGAGAACAGGTACGTTTGGTACGCGGTGCACGGCACCCATAGCGAGTACGACTCTGACAGGGTAGCTCGATGCCAAACTCTGCAATGGATGGCGATGAGTGGCCACCAGCGATGGCCTGCCTTTTGCGGTCACGCTCGCCACCGCTCCACATTTGTTTGTGCGAACACACCCTCGTCGTCGGTGGTGGCTGGGCCCCGCTTGATGTGAGTCTACTACGTCGGTGTGGGAGAACATAGGCGGCTGTTGGTGTACTGGCGCCGTGGGAAACGAAGCAGTGTGTCCTGAAGGGAGACATGGGGGCCCTGTCCCTCCTCCCACGGCCACAACACAGGGTGCGCGGCGAACACCATGACGGCAGTTGTGGCGGATGTCGCTGTTGTGGTGGCACGTTTGGTGCACTGTTTCCGCTGTACGAGCACAGCTGACGCCGAGAAGGTCGTCAACGTCTACTGTCGCGGCGGACAATGCTCCAGAGGGCTCGGCGGGCGAAGAGCCATCCACAGGCCTCCGCCACAGGTCATACCCTCGTCCACGTCGGTCAGCGACGCAGTTGACGCGACGCATGAGAAGGTGTACGCAGCTCGGGCGCATGCTGCTCCTGGACTGGTATTTTTTGGTCACCAGCGATGCCGAGCTACGCGTGTGTTCTCCGCCTGCAACTCGCTCGCGGCCGGCGAAGCACCCCGGCCCGCAAAGTTTCCCCGCTCGCTCCTCGTCACTCGCGACGGCCACCATCCTGCCGAGCTCGGGGGAGCTTATTCTCCGGTACTCGAAGCACTGGTCACAGGCTACTCGAGCACCCGCTCCGGCGGCGGGGTTTGGAGCTATTTTGGAGCGGCCGCGCCCTGCGCTCGAAAGTAACGGACCACGGCGCTCAGCCGAGGGACACGTCGCAGTGGCGAGTAAAATCGGAAACAAACCGAACGTTGGGCAAGCGTCCCCACCAGTTTTCCTTCGGTGCGATCGCTCGCCGCCGTCTCTGCCCTGATGCGCGATTCACACGTCGCACCTGCCTGCCGGGTGAACAGCGGGGGCAGGCATCACAGCCTGAATACATCGGACGGGCTACGCCAGGCGGGTGGGGGAGTTCAAGCCGACGTCCAAGAATAGGAGGATCTTCGGGCCCTGGGCGAGGGTCGAGATCAACCGGATAGTCGAAGGAATGTGGCGGTCGGCCTCCCCAATGGCCACGCACGTTTCCGCATTGCACGTCGCTGCGAGGCCTACGGCCGTCCCCAACCCCATCGCAGAGTTCGCCGCCGCCACCCGTCCAGCTCGGACTGGTCATAGCTCCAACTCGTCAAGGCTCGACGACACCAGTCCCCGACGTCGTCCTTCGAGTTCGAGGAACGGTGAGAGGTTTGGACCACTGTTTGGACCACGAGAGTCGGCTTGGACCAGAACCTTGACGCTTCGAACAGCATCCCCCAGGTCCGGGAACAAAGAGGCTGTTCGAGGCGGCTCTGAGGGCTCTTCAAAGTCGACGGACAAGATAAATAGGGGAGAAATGGTGAGCTTGATTTCGTCTTCCGCGAGCTGACAGCAGCTTCACACCTTCTCGAAATCTGGCAAGTGATGGCGCTCATGGCGGACACAAGACAAGCGAGCGGTTCGGGCCAGCGCACAACGCCCAGCCACATTCGTCGTGGTGATCCCAATAACTAGCGATACCGTGGCGGCTCCTACAAAGGAGAGCGGATCTCCCTCACTAGGCTGGGGGCGCGAGCTCGCTCTCGTGATTGTGTGACGGCCCCGTCGACCTCCGCCCCAAATTGCGCATAGAGACCTCGCATCTCCGCTGCACCACGAGCTGCACAATTACAGTGAGTACATCAATCGAAACACGGACACTACTGCTATGACAACCCCGTCAACGAGCTACCCGATGTGGCACAGAATCGCCAGGCGGTGCCATGCGGCCAAGCGCCACACTCTTACCACCCTCGGCGTTCCTCCTCGTCTGCACTTCTCTAGACACCGCGAGGCGGTGCTGAGCACCGCGGTCGCCCAGCATTGGCGGGCTGCGCACGCCCGTGATCGAGGCCGCGAGTCGCGCGAGGGACGAATTCACGGCAGCCTCGACTCGGGAGCAAACTTTATTCGCGCAGCGACCTGCAAGCGACATCGACGTCGCAAGCGCCACTGGTGGAGCCGGCGGTTCCGCGGAGCCGAGAGGACTGTGAGTAGTTGTGGGCTGTGAGTAGAGGTGGGATTTTTGGAGGGCGTGGCTGTGTGGGCGGCGGAGGCGTGAGGGGGACACGGGACCACACCTGGAGAGGGGCGGGTATACCGCGAGTCTGCGCCAGCCGTGCTGGCACGGATGGGGCTGCCACGAGTACACTGAGCAGGTGGGTCGTACTGAGGCGAGGGAGGTGCATGCAGCTGTTTTATTGCAGGTGGAGGAGCCTTAGAGGCGGCATTGACGAAATGACGACTGTCCCGGGCCATGACTCGTTTACATCTCACATTCATGACAGGCGTGTGCGAGCAGCCATGATTTTCGAGGCATCCTCAACCCCCGCGCCGGTGGCTCCCGCCCCCAAGAGGAACAGTCCACTTGGACGCGACGAGAGGTGAGTAGGCCGTTGCGTCGGGTAGACCACGAGGTCTACCTAGCCCGCAGCTGATGGCCTCGACAGGCAGCCATGGGCACTGTCTTCGCGCTGCACCGCAGAAGGTGCTCGGTCCGCACACCACTCTCCAAGGGTGCTCGAGAATACCCATGTACACGCGTATGCGGTACGCCAGTGTACTGCACCGCGCCGCGGCGGAGGAGGAGAAGCTCGCTACTACCCATGCTGGACGGCGTCCCCGGTCCAGCCTGGGGCTCATCCCCGCGAGACGCAGCAGCGTGGATCACCGTGCTGCAGAGCACGCCTACGCCCGTTCTGCGCGGACCTACTCGGGATCAGCGACAGAGCAGGTCGTGGGCGGGGCAAGTGGAGCTGGCCGAGCGCACCCAGTGCACTGGGCACGCCCCCTCTCACCCAGGCTTTTCGCTACTGTGCTGCTGCTGCTCCTCTGGGACCGCTGTTCGGTAGCGCCGCCTGCGCCGAGTGCGCGGCGACCAGCACGGGCCAAGCCGCCGCCAGTCTCAGCGCGGCCAGCAGACACTGGCCCCCAACTTCGGATGGGGCCAACTTCGGATGGGGCGCTCTGCAATTCTAATGCTCGTCTATGTGCCCCATTGCGCCCGCGTCTACCGCGCTGGCGTCTACCGCGCTGGTGTCCACTGCGCTGGCTCAGTGTTAGGCAGGTGCAGCTGCCTCCTGTACCCGGCCATGCCATAACCTGACTGTTCTGCATCGCACAGCGCCTGCCGACTCTACATCGGTGTGGCATGGCTGCGAGCAACTGCGCCAGCTCTCGGTGTAGCGTGGGTGCGACTGTGCTGTGGTCAGGGGTGTCCGAAGAGGTCAGTCATGCCCTCCGTATCCCGCCCTTGGCAATACTGTACAGGGCGGCGCCCGATGCATACTCTACACCTGCGAGGCAGGACCGTGATCTAGTGGGGTGAAAGGGTGAGGCGGGTTGGAGGCGGGAAGCGCGGAAGCGTGCCGGGTGGGTCAAGTGGAGGCGAGCGGAGGGGATGGACGTTGAGGGGAGACGAGGGAGACAAGGCGAGGAGAGGGGAAGGGGCATAGCCCCGGCGAGACGGCGCATGACCCGGCTCTCGCGCAACCGCGACCGCGACGACGCGTGTGGTCCGCCTCGCCGCGCTCAGGAGCCCGCTGGCCTCGCTTCGGCTCGCCTCGCTGCGCACCGCGCTCCGCGCGCTCGACATGCTTATTGCTGCTCCTTGATGCGCTGCCCGTTGACCGCGACAAAGTGGTACGCGATGATGAGGAACATGGCCGCGACGCCGAGGCCGTTCGAGAGGTCTGTGAGGGTGCCGTCGGAGATCATTGCGGAGGGTGGGAGTGAGCGTGGGAGCGCGGACGGTCGCGGCTTGGATGGGGAGCTGTATGTCAGCTTGATGGACCCGACAGCAGCTGATGCTCACTGAGGCTTTGTGAGACGAGGTGGAGATGAGCAAGTCGCGTCGTCGAGGTTGAGACACGTCGAACGTCATGGCGGAGGATTTATTCGAGCCTCCTTTAGATAGGGTAATAGCAGCTTCTAATCCAACGCCCAGTCATTAGGCCCGATCCTAATACGGCTCACCTCATGTCCAGACGTGTCCTCTTCCGCACTTCCAGCCAGCCCATACATCTAGCATCGCCACAACTTGAACATACAGAGCATCGCTGTCGACACTGTCGACACGCGACCCACAAACTTACCTGACTCACCTAGACCTTGGCCTTCTTTGCGTCCTGCCGTCAGCTCGCACCGAAGGCGCACCAGCTGATGTACTCACGGGCTCGTCTCCCCCGTTAGCCGCGGCGACGCCAAACTTCTCGGCGCGTTTCCGCTTCTTCTCCTCCTCCTCGGCAAGGCGCGCGGCCTCCTCTCTGCGACGGGTTAGCGCATGTCACTCTGCAACCCGGGCTGTACGTACGCGCTCAGCTCCTTCTTCTCATCCTTAGCTGGCGACGTGATGGGCGACGCCTTCTTCTCCGGCAGGCCAAACTTGGCCGCGCGGCGTGCAAGCACCTCGGGCGAGATGCCCAGCGGCGTCGCGTCAATAGCGGCGGGCTTGGCCGGCTTCTCCTTCTCCTCCGCCTTGGGCGCGGCGGGCTTCTCCTTGGGCGCGGCGGGGGCGGCGGCAGCGGGCTTCTTCTGCCGCACCCACGGGATACCGAAGCGCTCAGCACGCGCCTTCTGCTTCTTCTCCTCCTCGGTGAGCTCGTCTTCCTTGGGCTCCTCCTCGGTCGCGGGCGCGGGGGCAGCCGCTTCTGATGGTGCGGGGGCGGCAGCAGCGGGGGCGGGGGCGGCAGGGGCAGCGGCGGGAGGGGGAGCAGGGGCAGCAGCAGGAGCAGCAACAGGTGCTGCCGCAGCGGGCACAGGCTCGTCGGGGTCGACCTAAGGTCAGCACGGCTGTAGGGCATCATCGCAGCCGCGGCGACTCACCAGCTCCTCGGGTTCGTCGCCCGTGACGCCGGCGTCAAGGAGACGCTTCACCAGCTCGTCCTTCTTGCCGGACTGCACCAGGCCCGCCTTGGAGAGCATCTCCTTGAGGTCGGTAACCTTGAGCTTTTGGCTGCACGGTCAGCACCCGTCGCGGGTCCCTGATGTGGAGGGCAGTGACTCACAGCTTGGCCTCGGCCATTTTGGACGCGTTCAGAGTTGGTTTTGGCTGAGGAGAGTCGTTTTAATGCGAGCGCAGTGCTGGAGTGCTCGCAGGAGAGGATGAGAGCGATGCTGACTCTGTGGATGGAAGTCGAGGGAGAATGGAGAATGTCACAACAATACAGACGTCAGTCACGACCATCACAACCGCGGCATCCACCGTGGGAGGGATAGGCACGGAGATAGGCCCGCGTAGTCCGTTTGCATCCGGTTCGCCACTCCCCATCAGAGTGGATGTTGGTTTTGACACGTCTTTCACGTTTGTTTGTCCCATCTGGACTAGCATCCACCCATCCACCAAAGACGGACATCAGGCGCGACTGCCTCCATCTCAAGCGCCCACAAACCTCGCCCCCAACGCTTCTGGATCATCCAGAACATCTCCCAACCACCCAGACTAGGGCCCGGCTTGTCTCCCCGCCTGCGGACTCAACTCCCTGTGCTTGTACGCTCTCCACCCTCCCTACTCTGACATCACAGACCTCCGCATCCGGCTGAGCAGCGCGCTCCATCGCGATGGAGCCAACACTAGACTCGGCGCTGCAAATTGGTGAGCTCCCACACCTTCCTCGCTGACCCCAGACCCCTCACTACAGGATGCAGCGTTCGACGCACCACCCGAGGCACCGCCACCGCCTGTCGAGGAGCAGCCGGTGATCCCACCCGCGACGCCGGAGCCGCCATCCCGCCTCAAGAAGACCGTCGACCCCGTACGGCGCGAGGCGAACCGGCGGGCAGCTGAACGCTCGCGCGGCCGGCAGCAGGAGAAGGTCGTCGCGCTCGAGATGGCTGTGCAGACGCTCAGCGACGAGAACTTGCGGCTAAAGGACGAGATCGCGCGACTGGAGGGGAAGGACGCGGCGCCAGAGACGCTCTCCAACCTCGAACCCCAGCCTAGCGCGGCACCGGTCGACTCGAGCCAGTCCCTCGACGCGGCTGCGGCCGCAGCAGTCGCGTCGCAGGTGCAGAACCAGCACTTTCTAGAGCTGCTCGCGCAGGGAGGCGACATCCCATGGGCCCAGTTGCTCAGCGAGTCCGCTGAGGCGACCGAGGTCGACGGGCGTCTGGGCCAGCTCGCGGCTGTCGCGTCCAACCAGGCCGGAGAGGAGCCCCAGCCTGCCCCAGTGGCAAGCAACGAGCTCGCTACCCCGGCCAAGGCGAAACCAGCTCCGGTCTCCTCCGCTGCCCTCACGGCCGAGCTCGAGAAGTCTCTCCAGGAGGAGATCGCTGCCGTCAAGAGCGCGATTGCTCGTGCCGACCGCGAGCTTGCGCGTCGGCGAGGGCAGCCTGTCTTTGGCGATGTCAGCGAGGGCCCGTACGAGCCCACTTACACCGAGCTTTACGGGGCCGACGACGCTGCTCTGGCCGAGCATAGCGCGAAGGCTGAGCGCGACACGGCTGAGCTTCAGACCCAGGCCATCGTGCTGCGCGAGGTCACCGCTCGCATGCGGGCGTCGATGGAAGAGGAGGAGGGCAAGCTGCTCCCCCTCGAGGAGGAGTTGAGGACGCTCAACGTCGACGGACAACGTGATCGCGAAGGAGTCACCGCAGTACTTCGTGCCCTCAGAGGGCATATCACGTCATTAATGAGCGCACCAGGGGTACGTGCCACCAGGAGTGCTGAAGGAGTGGCAGCAGCTAACATTCCGCAGGGATACATGCCAGGCAATCTACTTGTGACCCCCTTCTCGTCCCCTGCGACCGCGAGGCGCCGCCGTGGGCGCCCTCCAAAGCACACCTCGACCGCGAGCTCGTCCAAGTACTCGTTCCCGTATCAGCACTCGCCCACGTCGTCTGACTCGGGGACGGAGCTCCCTGAGACTCCGGTTGTTCGACAAGCTCGTGCCGCAGCGCCGCGCAAGAGCCGTCTGGCCCAAGAACTACGCTTTGAACCTGAGCAGCAGCAGCCGCATTCGCAGTCGCAAAGCACTGAGCCGGGCCCGAGTCACCCACTGCCGGGAAGCGTGGAAGCCAACGTCGTTGCCGAGACTTCGCAAGCTACCCAGGACTACCTTCTCTCGCACTTTGCGGCAGGCGACGCCTCGCGTGACACCCCAATACCGCTCGACAGCTCATCCTTTGCAGCACTTCTCCCGCCGTCTCCTCCAGGCCATGCGCACCATGCAACCCTCGACTCGTCGCTTGGCGCGCCCGCGCCGCATATCCCCGACGACACGAGCAACAGCCTCCCAGAGACACCGAATGTCATGTCCAGATTCAAGCGCGGGCCACCGGGCAGCTGCGACATTTGCTCGCGCACGCAGACGAGCGTGTGGCGCAAGCTGACATACGAGGGCGAAGAGCTCAGGGTGTGTAACGGTGAGTATAGCGTGGACACAATGTCGGTGCGCGATCGCCTGCTGACACCAATCAGCATGTGGACTGTATCACTCCAAGTTTCATATACCTCGCCCGCCCGAGCTCTGGGGCGACGGGCGGACCATCAAGAAGCGCAAGGCCGGGCCCCGGAACTGGGAGGGCGTCAAGCGGCGCAGAGAGCAACAGCGCAAGCCGCAGTACGGCGAGGTCGAGGGCGAGATCGCGATGGAGGTGGACCACCGTGTCCTCGAGGATCCGTCTGTTGTTCATGCCGTTGGGGTCCCTGGGTCTGAGACCCCAGATCCTGCGCTTCAGCATGGGCTGACGACCTTGCAAGAGGTTGGCCAGGCGGTCGAGAACATGTACGCTGTCCAGCAGCAGGAGGCGGAACAGCAGCAGCAGCAGCAACAACAACAACAGCAGCAGCAACAGCAGCAGCAGCTGGAGGTCTAGTGTTGTTGATAGTTGTATGAGTGGCAGTCACCATGATGTTATCCATGTCACTGTTAGTGTGCGAGTGAGTGACACAACGACGCGCAGGGGTGTCAGGTCGTCGATCGTCGACGCAAGAGGGTGGCGCGAGCACGCGAGCATGTCGCGGATCACGATATATACACGCGCGGGCCAGCGGGCCAGCGGACCAGCGGACCAGCGGGCCGGACGTGTGGCCAGGCGTTGGCCGGCTCAGTTCGGCTGTTGCGACAATCTAAAACAGGCGCGCGGCGACACGGCAGGCCGCGAGATCCAGATCGCTTACCTCGGGATGTTCCGGGAAAGCGTGGAACATTGTCGCGGTGGCCTTGGGTGGCGGGCGGCTAGGATAATCGGGAGGATCCGGGCACCGGCAGACCTCCACCTGTGTGCTGCTGATCGGTGATCGTCTATCGGATAAAGCAATCAGGCCGAAGTGTGCCTGCGGGCCTGGCTGCAGTATCCCGCGGAGGGCAGCCCGGGGCGTGTCGCGCCGGATCATGTCGCGCGTGGCCTGGCGGAGAGCCGCAGTGGTGTCACCCTCCTTGTGCACGCAGGGTCTGCAGCGGTCGGTGAGGAGGGCAGGGTGGCGTGCGGCCTGGGAAGCGTCGGACACGCCGAAGGCGGACGTGCCCGGCATGTCCGGGGGAACCTGGGGGCCATCATGTCCGGGCTCCGGGCGATTTTCGAATGGGAGGGGTGCGAAATCGAATGAGTGGGTGGCGCGTGGCTCTGCTCGGACGTCATCGAGGCTGAGGGGTGAGGGGGGAGGCTGGAGCAGTGGACTGGTGGCCTGGTGGCCAGGTCGCTATGCATAGATTGAGGGAGGAATTTCTCGCATGCCCTAGCACCCTCTGCGCCTCCCCCTCCAGCCCCAGCCACCCCCCCGGCGTAACTGATTGCGATAGGAACCGCCGACCCAGCCCGTCATTTTCGAATGCGCGCCAGCCTGGGCCGTGGGTTATCGAATGCCCGGCACACGTTACGTACCGCCGCGCCCTCATGGCTCGAGGCTCATGCATCTGATACGGCAACGGCAATGCGCGTGGCCGCCGTGGCGGATCGTGCGGCTCATACTGTGCACGTCCTGCACGTTCCCCGCAGCTCTGGGCGCAGGGGGGAGCGGCGGTCGTGCGAAGGATGCGCGGCGTGGCAGTGTCAGTCTCGTGGTGCCGCAGCGAGGCCCGTTGTGGAGGGGTGGGGTGGCGGGGTGGAGCAGCGGCGGGGATGTGCAGGGTGGTGAGGAAGGGGACTTTGCCGGTGTGCGGAACCTGAAAGATCGCCCGCCATGTCCGTCCAAAGCCGGGACGGCGCGCCGAGCCGGGGCACGACGACGTCTAGCTAGAGACAGTCACCGTCATGTGCCTCTGCTGCTGGGCTACTCGGCTCTGGCCCTAGACCTGGGCCACCGAGGGTCTCGCCTTACACCGTGCGCCACCCGCCGCTGAGAGACCCTGAGACTCAGCTCCTGGCATTAGATCTCCTGTTGAGGAGGAGGGGTGGCAGCAGAGGAGAGGGAGAACGACTGCAGCATCAGCCACGTCACCATAGCCGGAGTATGGAGACGAGTAAATCTCTTGGACAGCGAGATTAACGGAACCAGACGGAGCATTCAAGAATGCTCACCGTACAAGAGGTGCGGCGTTTGGCGGTCCAATAGGAGATGATGTAGAGTGTCCATAATGTGAGCTTGCCGACCAAAGCCGACACCTGTGTAATCATTTGCAACGGCATACAACCAGCGGGGCTCCCCCTTGCTACACCTCCATCCAGCTCCACCTCCCACTGTACTCGTACACTGTCCCCGACATTACCCGGCACGCTTCCACCCCCGCACCCCTCCAAACCTACTCCGGCACTCACCTTACATATAAGCACCACAGTCCTCTCTCCACAAAGCCAACTTTGCATTGACCGCATCAAACACAAACGTCTCGACTGCTTGACCACTGCTCGAGTACTCCTGGTGAGTTTCCCCTTGTCGCTTCCAGTCATCGGTCGTGTGTGCGAGGTGGTCGCCGAGTGCCTCGCCCGCCCAGAGCTCGCTCGCGCGACTGCGAGCGCGACCACCTCGTGTGGTGCAGCCGGCTACTGCGGGGGCTGTGACTGTGTGGGCTGGCGCGAGTGCGTGTGTGCGGGGGCGTGGTCGTGGAGCTGTACCTTGCCTGCCTGCCTGGCTCGGTCCAGTCGAAAATGACGAGGCCTGGCCTGGCTGCACGGCACGGCACGGGTGAACGGCACGGTTGCCAACTAGCCGAGACTTCGGGCGGGGAGCCGCGGTCACCTGCCACCTCTCCCCCCGCCTCCTTCCGCCCACATGATCTGTCTCTCCCACAGCCCACGGTCACAGTTGGACAGGGCTGGGTGCGAGGTGGGACAACGCCTCCTTCGGCTTGTTCGGATGCAAGCGCGCACGCGCGAGTTGCTGCTGGCTGGGTGGAAATGACGAGACCGCAAGGGCAATGGCGGGCGGGGCGTCTCTGCCTTTGAGCAGGTTAGCGCCTCCCTCTTGCCGTCTCTAGCCCTCTCTTCTACCACCCAGTCCACCCAACTCCATACCATTCCCCCATTCTCTACACCACCCACCTACACACTCCTCCCCGCGCCTCCTTCTCGCACCGCACCCACCGCGGGCCTCCGGGCTTGCCGACCGATGACTCGATGACTCTTAT
>JAMALN010000674.1:0-22136 GCA_023630115.1 Cutaneotrichosporon sp. PK4640 | reverse complement strand
TCGCCACGCTCAGCGACCTTGGTGATGTTCTGGTGCATAATGTCGACGGTCGAGTCGATCTGCGCTTGGATGTCCGCAATCTTCGAGTTGAGCGCCCGTCCCAAACACACCAACATCGAAGCTCACCTTCTGGTTCTGGGGGTGGCCACCGGAGGAGGGGCCGGCGCCAGCGCCGCTGGACCCAGCGGGGATGTACGGGTCATAGGGCTCGGACGACCTGGAGTCAGCGGCGTCGGGAAAGGGCGCACATTGTGACGACGAGGGTTGAGAGCGGGGTGAGGCTAGTGGGACGGGGCGCGGTCCGGGCGGGCGTGGAGCGAGGACAAGAAAACGAGTCCTGGGTTCACGAGTGCGGGACGAAGTGTCGACGACGAGGGAGACGACGAGAGCGACGACGGGTGTTTGTGAAGTGGGGAAGAGGAGGATGTTGATGGTGTGAATTGCAGTGCAGACGTCGACACGACGCGGTGTGGTGGCGTGGTCGGGCAGTGTTCGCGAGCGGTGCAGCGGGGGCAAATCCACATGGAGGGGTGGGTGTGCCTTGACGACCTCACCTTTGGCGCATTCACCCCTTGCCTTGCCCCTATGGCAGACACATGACACCCCGCCCTCCAGCATGTCTCGCTTGTCTCGGAAGCCTCGATTCTGCGCTCGCAAAGGCCATTCTCTGGTTGAATTCTTGTTCTTGCGCACCAAACAATAGTCAATAGACCTCTTTGCACTTTCCGCAGCAGCTGACCCCCGGCCAGCGGCCAGGCCTCGTCATTCATTGTTGGATCGCCGGCCCCGGTCTCTCTGCGTATCTGCATCGCTCGCTGTGCGGGAGTGACGTTGGTGCGCAGCGCCTGCGCCCATGAGGGCGCACCCTGCCAGCTGCCAGGTCCCACGGTCCATGGCCCACCGAGGCTGTCCAATCAGGGTCGGCGTGCGACCCTACCTTGGAGCCCCAATGTTATTTGGCTCGGACACACAGTGCGGTCCACACAGTGCGGTCCACTCACCTTCACTGTGCTCTACCCCCGTACACCTCCACTTCGAGACTTCGATCTCCATCTCGACCTTCCCTCCTTCCTCTTCATGCAACATCTCTCTCTCCACTCCTCTCTTCATCGCTCCCAACGATAATGCGCTTCAGGACGCGTATTGAAAACGTCGCACTACTGCACAGTGAGCTGTTCATAGCTCACAGCCCTGTGCGCTCCACTAACCGCAGAAATCGTCCGCTCACTCGCAGCTCTGGCCAAGGTATGCGTCGTGCGGCTGAGCCCCGACTCGGTGCACTTCATCGTGCCCGGCAACGAGGGGCGCGACGGTGTGCAAGTGTGGTCGTGAGTTCCTAGCTCCCTTCCCCGCCCTTGATGACGCTAACGCGCAGCCAAGTCAAAGTGGTTGGTTGGACCCCTCCGATATTGCTAACCCAGCCAACGCTCTTCGACCACTTCCGTATCGAGTCGAACAACAACAACGAGATCTGGCTCGAGGTCAACCTCGATGCGCTTCTCAAAGTCCTCCGCAGCGCCGACACGTCTAGTATGCGCGCGGCTGGCAGTGCTAATACCAGGTGGGATCGCGGACGGCGCGCGCGGTGGAAACACGTCCCTCTCAGACGCAGATGTGATGGTCAAACTGAACAAGCGCGACGGGCGGCCGGTGTGGACGTTTGAGATCTCCGGTCGGGTAAGCGTGCCCCAGTTCTATAGCTGACGGTAGACACCACAGGGCAACCCGATCACCATCGCACACGACATTACCGTGCACATCATCTCGTCGCGGCGGCAGAAGGAGCTCACCGAGCCTCTGTGTCCGCCACCGGACGTGAGGGCTCTCCAGGCATCGCTCACACCAGATCCACTTCGTGTTACCGAACCTGTCAGAGCTCAAGACTATCGTGTCGCGCCTCGGCCACCTCGCAGAGGACGTCACCCTGGCTGCGAACCACGTGAGATGACCTTGGGCATTTGCTGACCCCAGAACGGGCAACTAGACCTGAGTGTCAAGACGAGCGGTGTGCAGATGAGCACGACGTGGAACAACCTCCGCATCCCTACCACTGGTACGTCCACGCCATTCACTTAGTCCATCTCGTGGCCAACCTGACCATAGCCGATGCCGAAGACGCGGCCCCGCCCCCACCAGACCAGATGTTCAGAACGACCATCTCGATCCGCGGGTTCCAGAAGTTCCTCACAAGCCACTATGTCAGCGGCGTGGCCATTGCCTGTGAGCGGAACCGGCGAACTACGCTGACGGATAGGCATCTGTGAAGGACACTGTGTGATCGCATATGTCTACATCGGTGAGCACGACCACAGGAGACGCTGACTAGGAGGCGAGATCGACGAGGCTGGAGGTGTGCTGACGTTCTTCCTTCCCGCGAAGAACGTCGACTAGAGCTATAGATGGCATAGACCTGTACACGTGCAATGAGTAGAGTATCTGTGTCGAGAGCTGCCGACTCGGTGAGGCGGCTCGTTGGGGTTACATGTAGCGAAGCATCTGTATGTATGATATAGCTCAAGTGCTGCCTGCCAAGCTGCACACGGCCGGGGCCGGCTTGCGGTCGTGTGCTCAAATGTGGAGGAAGGCACCGACGCGTCTGGCTGCACACGGATGAACGAATGACGTCGCGGACGAGATTTCGGCCTCGGGTCCCATTCCACTTCCGTGTTGACAACTCCACCTCACCACCATGCACCGGCCATCCGACTACCCCTCAACGCTCCTCTGGCTCCTAGACGAGGTGAGATCTCCCTCATCCCCGCTAACGCCAGACCCATGTCACCGTCACGGCCGCAACTGCCCTCGCGATCCTGTGGACGCACAGCGCGCACTGCGCATGGTTTGCAGCCGGCGCAGTAGGGAGCACAGTCATCAGTGAGTCGCCTCCGCAAGCGCGTCCCGTCGCTCACGTCTAGCGCGTATAATCAAGCGGACGATCCGCCAGCCGCGGCCCCCGCCCCCACCGCCCAGCACCAAGCCTGCACCGGTGCGCCCGAAGCGCACGTACGGCATGCCCTCGACACACTCGACCGCGCTGGGGTTCTACTTTGCGTACATGTGGCCCCTGCTGCCGCTTGTTAGCGGCGCTGTGTGGGGCGAGCGCGCGGCGGTGGCTTCCATCACGGCCCTCACGCTCTGGAGCCGCGTTGAGCTCGGGTATCACACCGTGCCGCAGGTCGTGGTTGGCACGACCGTGGGCGTGATCTGCGCAGTCGAATGGAGGGCGCTGTGGGACGCCAACCCCGCAATCGAGGGGCAGCTGCAGGCACTGATGGACGTGGTGAGGGATAAGATCATCTCATTCTTCTGATAGATGTTACATGCAATGACTACACAGTGATGAATCTTCTTCTGACTACGCCCACGCGGGGGTGCTCTGGAAGCCCCCTGGGCGGCCACCGCGCCCACGCCCACGCCCACGCCCTCCCATCCCCCCGCGGCCACCCTGCTGGCCATAGCGGTATCCACCCTGCGCGGCATCGCCACCCGCCTCACCGAACGTGTCGAGGTTGCGGTGGCGCTCCTCGGCGCGGGTGACGCGCGACGAGTCGGAGCTGATGTTGTCAAAGAAGCTCGACTTGCTGTACCCCGGAGCCTTGCGGGCAGGCTTGCTGCTCGTGTCCTGGGCACTGGCATCCGGCGAGCTGACGACGGCACTCGGGTGGGGCTTGTTCTCGGGCTCGCCAAGGTCAACGGACTCGTCCTCGACGCTTGGCTCCTCCTTGTTGTCCTCCTGCGCCTTGCGAGCCTGGCGCTCCTTCTGGAACCGCTCGTTGCCTTTGCTGAAGTCGAACTCAGCATCGGGGACCGCAGGCGGCTGAGGCTTGCGGCGGGGGCGCCCAGGGTCGACGTTTAACTCGGCCAACGACTTCTGCACGCGGTCGATGGCGGTGTTGGCCGAGTGGGCAGAGGCATGAGGCTTCGGAGGAAGGCCCGCGACGCCACGCGGAGGTGGGGAAGTCTGGTGGTTACCCCGGGGTCCGCTCTTTGATTGTCAGCGCCATTCCAACAGCATTGCAAGATGTTGAAGGAGGAGGGATCAGAAGGAAGGCAACGGAAGTATCCACATGGTGTTATGCGCTCTCGGAAAGTCGCCCGTAGGCATTAACATCCGAAAAATGCTTCATCATTGGTGTGGGGGAAGGAGGAACATGTACTCACAACTGATGCCAGAGCGGGGTCGACGGGAGCGTCCGAGACGGGCGGGACGTAGTTGTTCACTAGGGCGAGCGAGTGGATGGAGTTGGTGCTGAATGTCAGCTGCAGCACAAAGAGGCAAATCTCACTGGAACCGAACCCAACCCAGGCTCTCGCTGGACCCAGGAAGAGCCTTTGACGAGGGGCGGTCCTCAGTGCCATGGTTGTAGACTGAAGTCAGCTCATAGGAGTCCGTGTACCTTACCATCAGAGAGGCAGAGCGTCTGCGAATCCTGGTCGATGTCCTGGAAGATACCAGTGTAGCGCACTTGGAGTTTGCTGATCACCTGGAAGGGCTTGCTGAGAGTTAGTCGTGCCACACCAGCCAAAACTCACCCCGCGTACTGGCTGTAGTCCATGTTGAACGACGAAGGAAGGCTGGGGAAGTGAGGGAGGGGAGGAAGGTTGATGAGGACACGAGCCGAGTCAGAGGGGAAGGATGGCAAGTGAGACGACAAGAGTCGAGGTTGCTGTGAGGGAAACAGGAGGTGTCGCGAGCGTCAAGGTTCTGTTGAAGTTGTAAAGCTTTGAGGAAGATGGAGAGGGATGAAGAGGAGAGAAGAGTGAGTGAAAGCGAGGAGTGAGGGAAAGGAAGGGATGAATGATGAACGATGAACCCAAACCAAGTGGTGATCGGCTCGACCAGAGCGTATGAGCGAGGAACGCCCATTCCATGTGGCTAGGTGAGGCACGTCACACAACTCAACGACACGTCAGCTTTTGATACATTTGTTTCCGTTAGTTCTTGTTGGAGCTCAAGGTACGCGACTGCCTTCCTCGCTCGGCCAGGCCATGTTTCACAACAACAACATTTCGCTCGAGGAACATGAGGCAATGACTTCAAACAAGCAAGTCGTCCAGCAGGTCGCCATCGTCTACGGCCTCCTCGTGCTCCTCAGGTCGAGGAATCAAATCGGCCGCACGCTTTGGTGAGATTCAGTTCCCTGGCGCGAACCTCAGCTGACAGTAGGGTTCTCCTCAACCTCCGCGACACCTTGCGCGCGCTGAAGGAGGCATATCCTAATGGGCGGCGCATCGGAGTCGTCACGCGCCGCCGGCGCCTTCGAGCAGCGTTGGCTGGGTGGATAGTACTCGTACGTTACCACCTCCGACCCCACTGACGACAGGTTGCGGTGCAGCCCATCACCTTCCTCGCAGACACCCTTCTGTCCTGGGTGCCATTCTACTCGTCCATCAAGATGCTGCTCGTGCTAGCTCTCACCTACTGGAGGTTAGAGGTATGGCGCCCCTTCTTCAGCCCGTGCTCACGACAGTCTTCAGCATTCCTCTTCCAGACGCTGGTCGTCCCGTTCGTTCGGAGGTACGAGACGCACATCGACCTCACACTTCTCCTCATCGGATCGACCTTCCACTTCTCCTACCACTTTCTGGTAGAGCTCCCGTGTTATGCGATGGTCGCCCTTATTAAGCGCCCATCTCGCCCGACACTGCGCACCCCAGCTCGCGAACCACTGGGACCAAAAATCGTCACCCCTGCTACGTCAACCCCCACTCGCCCCGCACGCAATGCCTCTCCTCAACCAGAACCCCCTGTTGTTGCGGAGGCACAGAAGGGGCCCAAGCGGAAGAGCTTGCAACACACTTCCCCTCGCCCACACCGTGGACCTCGCACACCTGAAGCCGAGCCACACCACCCTCCACAGGCGCCGGTGCGGAAGGCCGCAGTTCCGGTCACCAAGGCTGGCAGGGTCAAGGCGGCTGCCCAGGCCTTCGAAGCGTCATCTGTGGCCTCCGCGAGCGAACCCAACCGCTCTCGCGCGACTGCGAGTGGACGAACGAAGAGGGCTGAAGCCCCATCCGGAGCTTCCAGCACTCGAGTGGACTCGGCTCGACCGACTAAGGCAGCACGCGCTGCGGTCAAGACTGCCGACGGCCGACAGGTGCGACCTGTTCCTTCGAGCAAGGCCGCGACCACGAGGCCTGCTGCTCACGCCACCAGGGTGCGCGCAGCCCTGCGGACGCTGCCACCTGCCCCTTCACATGATCCCCAGCAACCCTCTGCCGGGCCCTCACAACCGCCCAACAGAAACACCACAGCGATACCCCAGTGGACATCATCGCAACCGGAGCCCAAGCGACCGATGCGGGGGCAGAAGCGCACTCGATCCGACGACGAGGAGTATCAGGACAGTGACGCATCGACGACGGCACGCCCCACACATGCCATGTCCACCAGGAGCACGCCTCGCAAAGCGAAGAAGACGACAACTCCGGCTGCAACCGGTCCAGCCAGGCGCGTGAAGGCTGCTAGAGAGCCCGCCAAGCGGACCAACACCGCAACCACCACGACCAAGACCAACACGCAGCGCGTCAAGCGAGCTCGCCTCAGCAAGAAATGATACACCATGTAGCTATGACACGCATTGTATGTATATTCGACATAGATCGTCACCACTGCACTATCAGATCGTCGTTCAGTGGAGAGGCGCGAAGGGTAGAGGATGTGAGTACTGTTTGTGGAGGAGACCAGTGGGCATTGGAACTGGCGGCGGAGCGAGTGGAGACCATCGACGACCGGGGTCGGGGCGGCGGGTTGAGGCCAGTTGGTGGGTTGAAGGTGAGTCTAAAGGGGCTTATGGGGATGGGCTGCTGTTGAGCCTGCGAAGCGTGCGAGTTCTGGTGGTGTACTGGTTTGGTGTTGTGGTACGAGTATGCTGAGTCACCGGCTGACGAGACGGAGGACATCGAGCCGCGTCTCTGGTGGCCGATGGCTGCCCGCTCCTCAGGTGGGATGATATACGCGACAATCGACATGGGGCGCATGGCGGGGGAGAGGGAGAGCGCCTCGCCCAACTGCTTGAGGGGCGGCTCCATTTCCTCTTCCTGGATAGCGTCCGGCTGCCCGCCTTCTCCAGAGCGGCGGCGACGGCTCATGAGGCGGTTGCGGAACGAGTCGCCCCGCTCTGGTGGGGTGGGAGGCAGAGGTCTCTGGGCGTAGGGAAGGCTTGCGTCAGCTGCTGGAAGTTGTATCACCTCACTTTTCGTCACGCGGAGGACTTGGTGGTACTTCTGGAGGCCCTTCGTGCCGTCTCGCACGGCTCGAGTTCCTCCGTAACCTTGGCAAGGAGAACGATGACTTGCCCCCGTTCGGCTGGGGAGGGGAGGCCGCGCTACGTGCCGACTTGGAGGGCTCTGCGCCGGCTGGTGACGGGCGTCTAGGGGGCGTTACAGGCGGCGGGCGCTCATAGTGAAGCTGCGGGGTGCGAGAACGGGAGCGCGGTGCACCTGGTGGGGGCGGTGGTGGGGAGCTTGGCGGTGGGGGAGGCGGCGGAAGCGATGACGGCGCTTGTGTTGGAGGCGAGAGGGGCGTAACGTTACCCCCTCCGTTCGGAAGCTGCTGACCGGCCTGGCCATGCTGGCCAGCCCCATTGGGCGGGGGCACGTGAACAAGGTTCATGCCGTTCACCTCCGTGGGCGACGGCATGATTATGCAGTCGGGCAGCGGTGACAGCTCCTCGTTGAAGAACGCCTCGAGGACCTCGAGAGGGCCGAGGGGACCCTCGGCCTCGCCCTCAGAGTCCGACTCCTCCTCCTCGATCGACGCCGCGAGCCCCCGTTGCCAGGGCGGCTCCAGGGTGTGGCCATGGTGCCCGCCTAACGATGTCGAGCGCGAGAGGGGCATGCTGGGCTGGAGGTGCGGTGCCTGTTCCGAGAGTCTTCTGCCCCGCCATACGTCGTCGACCTCCCGATGTATGGTCTGCAGGGGCACGCTGTGTCGAGGGGCATATCTCCCTATGGGATCTGCCTCTGCCTTGAAAACATGGCGCGCGTGTGGGCGTGGCTGCGGGCTCGGCGCGTTTGAGCGGTGGGAAAGCTCGTTCATGGAGGGTATCTTGCGCGGCATGTAGACGTCGGGGTACCGCTGGGGCGCATACTCGGTCGTCTGCGCCGAGCGTACGCTTGATGTCGTGTGTCTCGACGTCGCGTACCCCTGCGACTGGGAATGGGATATGGGCGCGGTCCGGAGAGGCTGGATTGGGGGTGGGGGTGGAGAGTGGTGCACCATTGGCTGCTTGAGCGCCTCGGGCGTCGTCTTGGCCCGCTTGGAGCGAGACTTGCGCGAGAAGAAGCGGGACGGGAAGGGGAGGAAGGAGGTCGACATAACTGGGCGACCCCCTTGGGGTTGAGGGAGCGGAGGGGAGAGCAAGACGGAAGACGAAAGAAGGAGGGTGGGGGGTGGTTAGTGGATGGAACAAGTGACCAAGACATGGGGGTTGCGGCGGGTTGGCGGGGATACCTCCTGATACTGCCAGTTGGCTGCCTGCTGCGCGGGGAAGGGGTCATGGCTGGCACGTCGACATGAGTGACCTGGAGGGGGGGATGATCTGGCAGACCGGCGGCGTGTGCACTGGCCCACATCCAGGAGTGCAGGAGTTGTCAATCGGTCGAGCGGAGAGGTGGTCAGTGCGGAAACACGCCCGGACCTCCATATATGTATCAGGCGCCTGGAGGCTGGTCAGGTTGTTGATGGCGCCCACCTCGCTCCATTCCTCGAAGAGCCGCGCGAGAGTGCGAGTGCCGAATGTCTGCGGCTGCGCGATCAATCGTAGCGTCGTTAGTTGGTCAGGTTTAGAGTTGGGAGGCTTGCGCTCTGATCGCTTGGATAATCGGGGAGACGCCTGGAGGCTGGTGGCTTGCTGTCGTGCACTGTCGGCGTTGTGAAAGGTGCGCCATGGGCGTCGCTCTCGCTCTCCTCGCGCTCCCCACTCTCCTCGCGACAGCTGCTGCCCGAACATGCCGCACGGACCACACGTTGCCTCATTCCTGCCTTCCCTTTTGTTCCCTCTGCTTGTCATGTATTTACCCACCCAATAGCCATGTTCCAACAAACGGTCAGTGTGCGCCCTTCACTGTAGGTCAAAGTCGAACGGTACGCTCGCTGAATCAGTGTTGAGAGTGTTTGAGCGGCATGAGAGGATCAAGATATCAAGTTGAGGGTGAGGACAAGGGTGTGCGGATGTGCTGCGGACCTAGATTGTCATCTAGGCACCACCCAACCGTGGTCACCGGCGGGTTGTGGTGTATGAGCCCGGTGATATCGGAGGCGATCGGCCAATAGGTGGCCAGTGTTGTGCGCACCAACTACCGGCGGCGAACGGCCGTCAGCAAGCCTGGCATACGAGGTCTGGGTTTGATGTCTCAGCTCGCGGGGCGCTACCACGCAGGCTGCGGCCCAACATGACGACGATCACTAAGGCGACGACAAGTCACTGTCATAGGCACTGACAAAGGAACGGCCGGGCAGCGTGGGCAGAGCTTGTCATGCTCTCGGCCCTGCCAATGCCGACTGACTGCAGTTATGCAGAATCATCAGCGGTGGTGAATGTTCCACTGCCGCTTGACCCGATGCCCCGAGGCCGGGTTTACGTTTACGTCACATCGGAATCATGGAAAGCCCAGCCAGCGGAACAGCCGATCAGTTGCGGTAGCAGCTGACGTCTCTCAAGTGATGCCGCGCCAACCTCTCCCTATTCTTAGGGCAGGGGTCGATGGACCGCGTCATTCACCCACTCCATTGGCCGAGTTGGCTCCAAAGGCTCTCGGACTGGTGACCATGTCACTCTCATGTTTTGCCTCTCGACGGTGACCTCTCGGTCATGCATCAGCTTCGAGCGAGGTAGACCCACTCCCGTGATGCCCGCAAGGGGGGCCAGATCATAAAAGCCATGGTAATAGGTCAGCGCGCCGCCTCACTTTCCCACCCCGATATCTCTATCGCCTACTCTTGTCAACACTACTTGACCCCCAGAACCCAGAACCAACCTAGCACCCAGACCACACTCGATAAACAATGGTGGGAGGCAAATCGCTGAGGGAATCCATCAGCAGGCCCGGCGGCGGCGCGACCGCCACCCAGCGCCGGAGGAGCAGCAGCATCTCCCAGGTGCGCGCGGCTGCGACTGGCGACCCCGACTTCCTCGCCGACAAGGGCGAGACGGGCTTCAAGGGCCTCATCCACAACCCCAAGTCGCTCGGACTTGCCCTCTTCGCCTCGCTCGGTGGTGTGCTGTACGGCTATGTGAGTAGTTGTCGGAGTCGCACTCGTTGGCGGCTATCTCGGATCGGATGCTGACTGTCAGAACCAAGGTACGCGCGAGCTCGGTCATCAGGCGCGCGACCGACTAACCCTCAGGTGTCTTCGGCCAAGTCCAGGTCATGGCCAGCTTTAAGGCTCGCTACTGGTGGATCGTGAGTCGAGCCGGGTCGTGTGATCCTGCTAACCGGAAGCTCGGAGACGATGTGACCAACAAGACATTGAAGGGCTTCGTAACTGCCATCCTCGGTGAGCCGAGGCGGATCTCGTCCGCTGACCCACAGAGCTCGGCGCCTTCGTGGGCAGTCTGATGGCTGGGCCCCTGGCTGACATGTGAGTTGCTTCTGCGTGTGCACGAGCACCCCGAGCTCGAGCGACACGTAAGGCTGTGATATCATGTGCTAACGTTGCAGGTTTTCGCGCAAGGTGTGTTTGTTGTTGAGAGTTGTGTGGCGGAGGTTTCGGATAATCTGCCAAGTCGCCGAGGCTTGATCACCGATGAGAACGGCTAAGCTGACCTACGCAGTACTCTATCTCCGGCTGGTGCGTCGTCTTCATGCTTGGCACCGCCCTTCAGGTGGGCGCCAACTCCCAGATTGCCTGCATCTATGGTGAGCCTGATGGGTGGAGGAGAATGAACAGCTATTGACCAGCAGCTGGCCGCTGGTTCGCTGGTATGGCCGTCGGTGCCCTCTCGATGCTGGTCCCCATGTTCAACGCCGAGCTCGCGCCCCCCGGTATCCGTGGCTCGCTCGTCGCCCTCCAGCAGCTGGCCATCACCTTTGGTATCGTGAGTTCCCCAGGTCAACGTGTGGCGTGTTGACCATCAGATGGTTTCGTACTGGATCGGATATGGCACCGTAAGTCTTCCGGAGTGGTCCAGGTGCAGTATCTGACAACCAGAACTACATTGGTGGCACTACGTACGACCGCGCCACTGGTATCGGCCAGTCGACCGCTGCCTGGTGAGACATGGACACCTCACAGAACTGACAGCAGGCGCGTCCCTCTCGCCCTCCAGCTCGTTCCGGCCATTATTCTCTGCGTCGGCGCCGTGTTCATTCCCTTCTCGCCCCGCTGGCTCATGCTCAAGGGCCGCGAGGAGGAGAGTCTCATGACCCTGTCCAGGCTCCGTGACCGCCCGCCTGAGGACCCGACCGTCCAGTACGAGTTCCGCTCGCTCCAGGCCGAGCGCCTCGTCGAGCGCGAGGCGGCCAAGGAGCGCTATGGCATCGACACTGTCAACTTCCGCGTCGCCGTCCTCGAGTACAAGCGTCTCCTCACCACCAAGTCACTCCTGCACCGTCTCATGATCGGTGCCTCCGCCCAGGCGCTGCAGCAGTGGACCGGCATCAACGCCATCATCTACTACGCCCCTACCATCTTCGAGCAGCTGGGCCTTAAGGGCAACACGATTGGTCTGCTCGCTACTGGCCTCGTGGGCATTGTCAACTTTGTCTTCACCTTCCCGGCCGTCATGTTCGTTGACTCGCTTGGCCGCAAGCCCATGCTCATCTGGGGTGAGATCAACATGGCCATTTCGCATGCCGTCATCGCAGCCATCATCGCGTCGTTCGGCCCCGATTTCGACAACAAGCAGGCCGGCCACGCCGCCGTCTTCATGATCTTCTGGTACATTGTCAACTTTGCGGTCACCTGGGGTCCGCTCGCATGGGTCGTTTCCGCTGAGGGTGAGTTACTGCGCACCGGAACTCGGTTCTGACCCCAGTCTTCCCGCTCGACATGCGCGCCAAGGGCATGTCCATCTCCTCCGGAACCAACTGGCTCATGAACTTCACCGTGGCAATGGTGACTCCAGTGTGAGTAAGGCCTGGCTTGGCTCAACACGGGTTCAAAGTGGCAGGGGCTGACAGCAGGATGATCGAGAACATCGGTTACAAGACGTACATCGTCTTCATGTGCTTCTGCATCGTTGGTCTCCTCTACGCCATCTTCATTCTCCCCGAGCTCAAGGGCCTCACCCTCGAGGAGGTCGACCAGATCTTGTAAGCTCTATTGAAAACCACAGTTTGCTGACTTGCAGCCACGACACCTCGGGTGCCGAGGACCAGGCGCGCCGCGAGCGCATCGCCAAGCAGATCGGCCTCGACAAGGTCGCCCGCGACGTCCAGCACCAGGAGGCCGGCGGCACCGGCGGCGCCCCCGTCCCCTCCGCGGCCGAGAAGCAGCCGAATGGCCCGTTCCGGTCAGAGGTCTAAGCTCTTACCACTGATAATCGTCACCGGCTTCTAGCAGACGTAATATCTAATACCTCTGGAAGCTGAGCGCACAGAAGTCGATCTGAAAGCAAAGCAGACAGAATATGCATTATCACTACCACATGCTGAGGGTCTCTCCTGGGTTGTGTTCACCATGAAGAGTCCACAGCCTGACATCGCCAACGTCGCGGCCGCCGGCAGCGGCGACTTGCCTCGGCGTATCCTTATCTTCGCGTGTTCCAGTCACCGCTATTCCAGGGTGAAGATGGCCTCATTTTTGAACCGACAATAGAGGGTGGCAAGAACGACGTCAGCGGGCTAGTCCCTGCTATTCACGTGTGCCTGCCGACGTAGATGTACTGCGGCAACTGAGAATGCGGAGCTGCGGTCTTTGACTACCTGTGTCCCGCACGAGACAGTTCACTTAGCGCGCCTGATCGGTTCCAACCCGCCACTGTTCCCGTCTGCGACTGTGATTCCCAATAATTGCCTAACACCCCGTTATAAGAAACTACGATCCCTGGTACAACCCCACTCCCCTTCTCCCCTCCCCTCCAATGTCTCGCGGCTACCAGCCTTTTAAGGCTGGTAGCGGAAGTCCTCAGAGCCCTCAAGGACAACCTCGGGGTGCTCAGCCTTCTTGTTCCGGTAGCGGTAGAAGGCCGACATGCTCATCGCCGCACAGACGGTGAAGGCGTTCATGCCGACAGTGAACCACACACCGGTGGGGTAGCCCTGCTTGGCCTCCTTCTGGATGAAGACGACACCGGCGAGGATACCGCCGACACCGCCCCAGGCGACGATCATAGCGGCAAAGACGGCGCGCTTGGACTGGGCGCGGATCGAGGTCTGGGCCCAGGCGAGGATGAGGGGGATGTTGGCGTTGCAGCCGCCGACGGCAAAGAAGACACCGACGTAGCGAGCGGCCTTCTGGCCCATGGGGAGCTGCGAGTACATGCAGGTGCCGAGGACGACGCAGAGGGCGTTGAAGACGACGCACCAGCCGCGGGCGTTGCGGAAGCGGTCGGCGATGAAGGCTGTGCCGAGCGAGGGGATGAAGGCGTAGACCGTGCAGGGGACGTTGAGGAGCATTGTCTCGACGTTGTTGAAGCCCATGCTGCCGAGGATGACGGGGAGGAAGTAGGCGAGCGAGTACGACGACATGGTCGAGCTCATGAACATGAGGCCGTAGACCCAGATGCGCCAGTCGCAGAGGTAGCGGGCGACCTTGCCGAGGGTGACCGGGTCGGGGTTGGCGTCGCCGCGGTCGCGCTGGATGCGAGTGTGGACGAGCTGGCGCTGCTCCTCGGTCAGGAAAGTGGCCTTGTCGGGGAAGTCGACGATGAAGAGGATGCCGAGGATGCCGACGAGGATGGTGAGGACACCGAAGAAGACAAAGATCCAAGCCCAGCCGCTCAGGCCGCCGCGGCCGTGAACCAGCGACATACCGTAGCCGATCGGCGAGCCAAAGGTGTTGACGATACCGGCGACGACGTAGAAGAGAGCGTTGCGGATGGCCATCTCGCGGCGCGCGTACCAGCACGAGATGAGGAACGCGGCGCCGGGGAATAGGGCGCTTTCAAAGAGACCGAGGATGGCGCGCAGGGCGGCGAGCGTCTGCCAGTTAGGGGCAAAGGCCATGGCGAGCATGATGATGCCCCACAGAGTGGTCGCGCCGCCAAGCCAGAAGCGCGCGCCGAACTTGCGGATGCCGAGCTGCGAGGGGACCTCGAAGATGATGTACTGGATGTCAGCTGCGCCACACGCTGTAACATACGGGAACGAAGAAGATGAGCGTGATGATCGAGTAGCGGTTGCCGAGGTTGGTGCCGAGCTCCTTATCCATGTGCATGTTGTTGGCCTGGCGCGCGAGCGAGAGGTTGGTGCGGTCGATGAGCGAGACGCAGTACATGGCCGAAAGGATCGGGATGAGGCGCCAGTCGACCTTGCGCATCGTAGCCTTCACAAAGGCAGGGTCGAACCCCTCGTCGATGTTGGCGCTGAGGCGCACCTCGGACGAGGCGTCGCCGTACTCGACGCGCTTCTCGTCAGACTCGATGTGGACCTTGTCGGTAGACATGGCTGTGGATGTGGGGAGTGGTGGCGGGTGGTTGGTGGGAAGAGGGGACGCCATCATTGGTCTTAAGTATCTCCTCGTCGCGTTCGACATCAGTAAAGATGAACGAGTTCGCGCGACGATGCGTTGCCAGAGATTTGCGGGCGGGACGGCGAATGGCCGCCACAGGGTCACGAGCGCCGCCGCCCCCGCAATCAACGCGTCGGGCGGCCGTCGAATCAAGCGCGAGACAGCTTCCCGATCTGCGCGGCAACATGCACAATCTGCATCACACATGCCGCGGTCCAGAGTGGGGAGGGAGTCATGGGCTCCGCGGGTCGGGCGTTGGGGATCCACGGGGGGTCAGCTGGGTGAGTGTGAAGCGCGAAGAACAGGCACCGGGCGATGAAGGAGGTCTGTTCGTGCGTTGTCGGAAAAATGATTTTCCGAAAGCTACCTCTCAAGAATTGTGGCATGCTCCGCATGCTGAGTCTCCCGCATGCAGCCCACCCAGCTTCGACATGGCCGGCGTGCTGTCCAACGAGAGAGCGAGCTACTGGTATGCGGCACGCCGAACTGATATGATATCAGCCTAAGGTCGCGACATGCCGGCTGCCGTGGATCGTCTCGGATGTTCGACGAGGTGTGTGCTCGGAGTATTCTCCTGAGGCGCATGCTTACCACTACTCCTGGCCTCGCTCGACTCGGCTCCACGAGGGGCGGGCGGGCGGAACGGGGCACGACCCAGGCACATCCGACTTGCTGGGCGCAATGTTGATCAGTCTCTCGGCGTTCCACGGACAGAACATGGGGCACTTCGTCGCAAAAACAACATGCCCACCTCGATCCGATCCGCAAGCCGCAACACACGTCGGTAGTGCCGTCGAGCCACTAGCGGAGGAGGGCCGTGTGATTCCATCTGGTGATGATCCGCCAGCCTGCCGACAATGGGCGACAGGTTTGTTGATGAGCCTACCAAGGTGGCTGGAGAGTCCAGCCGCTGATCCACTGACAGAGTTCTCCACAACTTGACAATCCGGTGAGTCATCAGGGCTAATGGAGTTAGCATCCGGTGTCTGCAAGTCTCCCGTTGTCCGCTACATGCGCATCTTCACTCTCTTGGCCAACAAACATGCCACTCCAGCTACTACGGAGCAGCTGAACATCGTGGTCGCGTGGCGAATTGCCATCGCGCATCAGAGCATCTTGATTCGGGAGTCAGCTTCACAGCCGCGTAATGGAGATCTGAGGGTTGAAAGGCTGAAAGGCGGTGGTCAGAGACGCTGGGGTCCCGTGGCACCGATTTCGGTCCCGCGTCTGGACCGTCCAGGTTGGCGTGTGCTCGAGCACCTATGAGTCCGTGCTTCAGATCTGCGCCTTGTTCAATCTCTCCATCTCCCAAGATATTACGCCAAGTCTGCTGCGCCATGGCCGTCGGTGAGGAGGTTCTGTCCGCTCAAGTCTTCGCAACCCTTGGTGGGTCGCTGTGCTTACCTCGCTCCCCATCTCTGGCCTCCGAGCAGCAGAGGTGCGCCGCCAAGAGTCGCCCCCGATCGCTGCATGCGATCATGCGAGTGGTTGGTCGTCACGAAACGCAAAGAACGAGTGCAGTTCAGTAAAACTGCGCGCACCCGGTCCACTTGCGCTCAGGCACCTGGGCGGGCGCGACCTCGGCCGCGAAGTCAAGCTTGTCATGGTGCCCAGATCCTTGACCGATGGGCATGCAACTGGGCTGCAGTCGCGACCACCGCCATTGCCCGTGAATGCGGGGCCGAACCCGAGCTGCGCCGAGATGCACAGCCTTGAACTAGCTTGCATTGATTTGATGGAAAGCGTGTCTCCGAGCCCCCGCCAAGACGGGACGCGTATCCCTGCCGGGGCCGGGGCCACACCACCAGGCTCTGACGTCAGGCTGGCCGACGGCTGACATTTCCTCAGCAACGTTTTTAACAACACTCGTATTATCACCTTCTCTCGATGGTTCATTCCTAGCCCAACGCCACCATGAGCAGCACCACGCCGAGCAACGCCCCCACCGACTTTATAAACGTCGACGGCATCGAGGAGTACCCCGAGCGCCCGACGCTTCACGCCACGGGCAACCCGAAGCTGCCCTACATCCTCAACACCCGCCGCTTTGGCAGCCACATCTGTACGCCTTCCTCCGACCCCGCTGACCTAGTCTTCGGACCATATGTCTACTTCCCCATCATCTCGGGCCTCACGTGGCTCGGCGGCCTCTTAGCCCTCATGGGACTGTGGGCCGCCGACGGCAAGCCGCGCTACCGCCCCACGCAGGGGAGCATCGTCTTCGTCAGCCACGTCGCGGGCGTGCACCGGACCCTCTTCATCTGCATCACGGCCGTCGTGGCTGCGTACGTGGGGAGAAGGCTTTGCTGACCGCAGGTTCTGGTGGATCACGCTCATCTCGGAGCGCTGGCTGCGGCACACGAATCGTCTCCCTGCAGACATCCGCCGCCGCGAGTGGATCCTCGGCTACTCCGCAATCGGGTGCGCCATCATCGGCGGCCTCGGACTTCTCTTCCTCGCCATCTTTGACTGCTACGACTACTCGCGCGTGCACTGGTCCATGACCTGCGTGTTCATCGTCTTCACAGCGCTCAGCGCCATCTGCCAGACGGGCGAGGTGTGGAGCCTCTACAAGGACCACCCGCAGCGCATGTCGCTCCTCCGCTCCTCGATCTTCAAGCTCATCGTCGTGTTATCGGCTGTTCTCGGCGCGGTTGCCTTTGCGATCCTCTACGGCATCGTAAGCCACCCCGTGATCAAGCTGACATCAGTGCCGCGGCAAGAGCGTCGCCCGAGGCTCGCATTCCGCCAGCACGTGCAACAACGTCACATCTGGCGCCGCGGCTATGGAATGGACGATCGCGTTCATTTTAGTCTTCTACTTCCTCTCCCTGACGGGCGACCTGTGGGGCAGCGGCAAGACGTCGCCGCGCTACCTTCGCCGCGTGGCGCAGTGGGAGGCCAAGCAGGCCGGCCTGAACCGTTGGAGCACGCGCGCCGAGGAGCTCCAGGAGCAGGCCATCGCGCGTAACCGCGGAGAGGAGATGATCCGGCAGGCGGAACACACGAAGATGGCGTCGACGGCGGCCGTGTAATAACACACAACATAGACTTGTAACACACACACACACAGATAGACTCTCCTTAGACACTTAGACCAACGCTCCTTGGCCAGATATAGATATGAATCGGTCGTCTCTTGTCTACGTCGGTCGTGGTGGAATCTTGGGAGGGCCGCGCGGGGGCAAAGGTGGCGGGGCTTGCGATGGCGACGCTGGCGCTGTGTCGAGACGCGGGGGAAGGGATGGGGGAGGTCCACGAGGCACCACGGGTGGCGATGATGGCCTTGCTAGTGACAGCTGGTTGGGTTGTGGGGACTGGGGTTTGCCTGGAGGCACCGGGGGCGGCGGGGGAGGTGGCGGGCGGGCGGGAGGCGGTGGGGTTCTTGGCTCAATGGAAGGCGAGCTCGTAGCATCGTCAGACTGGCCAGTCCCGCGACGCAGGTGTGCGGGCTTGGGAGCCGTGGGTGGCGGGACCCTGCGCGCACCAGTCGAGGGCAGAGTGGCAGGCTCGGCATCAGGCCGGGCCGCCATGGGCTGTGTGGGCCGAGGAGGGAGAGGAGGAGCCTCGTTCTGCGGGGTAGAGCCGGTGGGAGACACTGGAGGCGACGCTGGTGGCCAGCTCTGGGGAATCGGCAGCGTCGACCCCCTCGCCCGCGCGCTCAGCTCCAGCGCGCTCAGCACCTGCGCGCTGGGCGCCTGCGGGCCCGGCGGTGCGAACGGCCGGGGCACGCCCCACCGCTCAAACGGGAGGTCGAAGTTGCCGAACGCGCTGCTGCGCGTGAGCTCGTCAACGATGGCGAGCAGCCGCCGCCCCGCCTCCCCGGGGCACGACCCGCTCCGGGGGCGCTGGTACGCCGTCGCTGCGGCCGGGGCGGTGCGGGCGCGCACTTCGTCCACCAGCGCCAGGGTGGGCTGGGCGCGCGCCCATAGCCCGGCGTACTCGTCCGCGCTCGCACTGGCCCCGGCGCGCGCCGCGGCGATCTCGGCGGGGATGCGCGCGCGCATCTCCGCCACTATGGCCGGGTACGTGCTGAACTCTTGGAAGATGATCGACTTGGTCGAGAGGATGGCGTTGCGTACCTGCGCGTCGGGAAAGTCAGCGGCCACGGCGTCGAGCTGGTCGAGCGCGGTAAGGTAGGGCGGGATGCGGTACTCCAACATGCCGAGGAGGACGCCAAACATGTCTAGATGTGTGGCGGTGTCGTGGGGATACTCGCAGCCATTCACGGCGCCGCAGGTCGTACCGCCGCGACCCATGCCGCGGCCCATGCCACCGCGCCTTCTGTTACTCATGCTACCGCCCATTTTTCAAGTGACTGCGAGGTGTCAATCCGAGGAATCAAGAGATGCGCCCTGCTGCATCTTGGGTCTGTATATCGAGGAATCCATCAACCTCGCTGCCAGGTCCGATATGTGCCTCCATCGGTGTACCTCATGACGAGAAGTTACGCACGTCGCCGTCACGAGATCTCGGTGTTCCTCGAGCCTAAAGCCCACAGCGGTGACTGCACTATAGCATGGAAGGAGTGCGCCGTGGTCCAGAGCTAGAGCACATGACCCAGTTTCGGCACTGCCTCGCCCACCTCGAAAGTCGCGGGAGGACCTGATTACGCCCAGTCTCACTCACCGTTGGAAGCCGTTGCTGAGCTTCTCCAACCCGCTCTTGACGACCGCAGCTGCAGCAGCAGCGGCCGCAGCCTGCAGCAGCACCGCTCTCACCATGCCATTCCATGATCACTCATCTAACTGTCCTCATGACGATGGAGCGCGAGCGTACCCCGAGCTGGTGGGACTGGCTGGCATTCTGCGCCGTCTTCCCGCTGCACATCGGCTTTCCGTTGGTAAACTGGCTCCTGGGCTACCGTCCGCGATGGGTGCCCGCCGACATGGACGACAAGACGGGACAGGTGCGTCTCCTCCAACGCTCCCTTTAACCTGAGGTTGTGCTCGTAACTGGAGGGAACAGCGGGTGCGGATACGAGACCGCACGCGCATACTATGCCGCCGGGGCGCGCGTCCTCCTCGCCTGTCGAAGCAAGGGGCGCGCAGAACAAGCAATGGAGGACATCCGCGCCGGCGCAACCCGTGACCTCTTCTTCAACCTCCAAGCCCCACCCACCCCTCCCCTGTCCAGTGGCACGCTCGAGTTCGTCGAGCTCGACCTGTCGGACCTCCGATCCGTGGAGGCCCCTTCCCGCCGTATCCTCCATGAGACCCGCCTCGACGTCCTCTTCGCCAACGCGGGCATCATGGCCACCTCGCCCGCGCCCAGCGCCCAGGGCTACTCCCTCCAGTTCGCGACCAACGTCCTCGGCCACCAGCGGCTGATCGCGCACCTCCTCCCGCTTCTCAAGGCCTCGCGCGGCCGCCTCGTTGTCGTGACTTCGGCGGGGCACGTCATCGCCCCTTGCGGCGGCATCGCATACTCCAGCCTCCGAGGACCCGGCGGCGACCCGTGGACCGAGTACGCGCAGAGCAAGTGGGGCTGTATCGCGCTCCCGCGGTATGTCGCCGCTCACCATGACATGCCCGCACTCGCCGTCCACCCTGGCCCGGTGTCGACCAACCTCATGAGCCACCTCCCCGATATTGAAGAGAAGCGAGCCGGCGCGGCTCAGCGCCCCGCCATTCTTCAGCCGGCTGTGACGCAGACAGAGGGCGCGCTCAACCAGCTCTGGGTGGCGAATTTGTCCGAGGACGAGGCGCGCGCTGAATGGTTCGTATATCGGGTCTGTTCAGGTGCCTACGAGGGCGCGCCCGGACCTCGACAATCCGAAGGGGTAGGCGAGGCTGTGGGAGTGGTGTGAGGAGCAGGGCAAGCAGTTCGAGGGCGTAGATGGTGAGCACCGTAGTGGTTTGGAACAGCCCGCGGGGACTCTGTCTGGGCTTACTGCCACTTGAGTCAGCAGTGGCAGCGTCGCACAACCATAAAAAGGCCCTCATGCAGCGCTACGTACTCCTCGTGACTGCCTTTCGTCCCAATAATAGTAGCGGTGTCTCGGCATGCGTCTGTCCTGGGATCCGAGTAATCGCCTGTGTCGATCCTCATGTCCGAGCAGAAAGCGACGCAGCACCCCACTGCAATATCCGCCGTCCTCTCACCCGTCATGACGCCAGCGGACGGCGCTGAACCAGCTCTGGGTTGCCAACTTGCCGGAGCAGGGGGCGCGGAAGTGGAACGGCACGTACATTGCGCACGTCCAGGTCCGAACGGCCGCGCGGCCCGATCTTGCGACCCTGCCGGTTGGGTGAAATTGTGGGAGTGGTGCGAGGCGCTAGGAAAGGTGTTTGACTGTGCTGTTGAGTAGTCTTGTATCCGTATCGCAAATCAACGTTGTTCAATCCCACCCCAACCACCCGTCAGTCGTCAGAGCATCAAGTCATACATCTTTCGTGATAGGCAACTAAGCAAAGCCACCCGTGGACCCGAACCCGCCGGCCCCACGCAGCGTCGCCTCGAGGTCCTCGACCTGCCGCACCGGCGCCATGTGCACGCGCTCGAGGATGAGCTGGGCAACGCGGTCGCCCTTGGCGACCTTAAAGTCCTCGTCCCCGTAGTTGAAAAGCAGGACCTTGACCTCGCCGCGGTAGTCGGCGTCGATGACACCAGCACCGACGTCGATGGAGTGCTTCGACGCAAGGCCGGAGCGGGGCGCGATGCGCCCGTACGTTCCAGCGGGCACGGCGATCGCGAGACCGGTCGAGACCAGCGCCTTGCCGCGCGCAGGGACGGTGATGCCGTCCGCGGCGTACAGGTCGTGGCCGGCCGAGAGCGCCGAGCCGCGGGTCGGGAGGGTCGCACCCTCGCTGATGAGCTTGATAAGGAGCTCGTCTGAGGTGTTCGCCGTACCACCGCCGTTGGGAGAAGCAGCGCCGGACGCCGCACCAGAGGCAGGCTTCGCCGCGAGGGCAGCCGCGCCCAGCGCGGCACCACCGCCGACGGCGGACGCGACGCCGAGCGCTGCCTTGGATGGGCCCTCGTCGTCGCTGCTGTCCGGCTGCTCAATCTCGAGGTCGCGGCTCTTGACCTCAGGCTCAGCCTTCTTGGGCTCCTCCTTGGGTGGAGGGGTCGCGGCCTTCGGCGCGGGCTTGGGCTCCTCCTTCTTGGGCTCCTCCTGCGGCTCGGGCTTGATCTCCTCCTTCAGCTTCGACTCCTGCTGGGGCTTGGGTGACGAGGGCTTGGGCGTAGACGGCGCAGTGGGCTTGGGCGTGGCCAGCGGCTGCTTGTTGGCGCTGACGGCGCGCGTCTCGAGGTCGATGACGTTGGGGCGGGCGTCCTTGCCATTGAACCACTCGTTGGCCTTGAGCGCAGGCTCGGCGCTGTTGGCGGGCGGGAAGAGGTCGCTCTGGAACCCCTCGGCCTTGCGGGGCACGATGAAGGACAGTGGCGTAACGTCGCGGCCGGAGAGCTTGAATGCGCGCGCAATCTCGTTCTGCGAAACATCGAGCGCGCGACGGGGAAGGAACCCGATGCCGCGCTGGGGGTCCGCGGTCTTGTGCTCGCTGAGGAAGTGGAA
>JAMALN010000673.1:0-28711 GCA_023630115.1 Cutaneotrichosporon sp. PK4640 | reverse complement strand
TCGAGGCCGGTGAGGTTGCTCGCGAGGTCCTGGGAGCGGCGGTTGAGCCTCTCCTGGCGGCGCTCGTCGCTGGAGATCAGGGACAGGCGCGCGCTCTGGCCATGCAGCTGCGACCGCAGGCGAGCAATCTCTGTCTCGAGCTCGCGGCGGCGCTGGCTCTCCTTGTCGTACTCCTCGCCGGCGACAACCAGGCCATCGCTGTACTGCTGGCTGGAACGCTGCTTGTCAGCACTGATCATTGAGCTGAGGCTGACCTTGGCACCCGTATATTTGGCCTTGAGCGTGTCAGCCGCCTCCTTGAGCACCTGGTGCTCGCGTATGGCCTCGCTGAGCAGCGAGTAGTCGACGGACACCTTGTTGTCGTCGTCGGGCTTAAGGCCGGCAACCAGCTCGGCGAGCGCCTGGAACGACGAGTCGGGCTCCATGCGCACCGACATGATCGACTCCTTGGATCCCCGGCGCCGCAGCGTGTTGACGGGCGACGGCGATGGCTTGTCGTTGGGGGAGAGTAATGTCCGCGAGGGCGAGGGCGTGACGGCCTCGCCATTCGCTGCGTTCGCGAGCGAGTTCATGTTAGAGCTGCGCGACAGCGCGCTCCCCATCGTGTCCTCGCCGTCCGACGCCTGTGCCGAAGTCGCCTCGGGCGTGCGCACCTTCTGCGGCGAGTTCTTGGATCCCTCTGCCGTCTCCATCTCATTGAGCAGAACAGCGAAGTCTGGGTCAGAGAGCGAGAACGACATTGTTGGGAGAAGACCCGGCGCGTCGATGCGTGGAAGGGGCGCGTCGCCGTTGGTGGTGAGATGTGAATCCTTGCGCTCTGGCGGCAAGATGGGCGGCTTGATCGCTGATGGCGACTTGTGCCCGTCGTGCGACGGCTCGGAGGACTTGGGCGTGGTCTCGGCCGTCGCCGCCTGCCCGCGCGTGCCAGACGTGGTCTCGGACTTTGGTGACGACTTGTCGGACATGTCTGGCGACTTGTCGGCGGGAGTGGCCACAGCCGCGGGGGAGTGTGGCCGCAGCTGCGGCGTAGTCACAAGTGTCGGAGACGTCCCTGGTGATTGCACTCTGCCCTGAGACGCTGGGGTGGGGGTCGGTGGACCAGTTGCAGGGGCGTTTGCCTCTTGTGACACTGCAGAGTCGTCCTGATGCGGCTCCCCAAACGACGCACGCAAAGGGGACGGCGCCCTGGGCTCTGGCGTGAATGCAGACGCGGCCTGGTCCATGTTGAACGATAACCCGGGGTTGATCGACCGACGCTTCTCAGCCCTCGACGTGGGCACACTGAGGCCGCTGACGCCCAACCCCACACCGCTCGAGGAGCGCGCGCCTGTGGGGCTGCGTGGTGCTCCTTGTGAAATGAGGTTGCCGGCGGACTGGGAGTGCGGCATGGCCATGGGCGAGGTCTTGGACGACGAGCCTGGCGTGGGGCTGACGTTGCCGGAACGCGGTGTTCTGCTGTCCTGGGAACCAGCGCGCGCCATGGGCGCCTCGCGCGGTCCACGCGGGCCCGCTGGCGATGCTGGCACGCTGTGGTTGTTGCGGATCGCGCCGGCCGCGGGTGACACTGCGCGCTGCACCGGGCCGGCGTCGCGCGGGGTGCCGTCGCCGAATGCCGAGAGGCTTCGTGGAGACGTCGCGTCTGCAGGGTACCGCGGAGACGACGGGGACACGCTGCTCGTTGCGCTGACGTTTGACGCCACGGTCGTGAGCAGGTTGAGCGATGTCGAGGTGGAGCTCGAGCGCATGCCGCTGGACTCGCGCTCGCGGCGGCGTGCCTCTGCTTCCTCCTTTTCACGCTCCTTGCGCGCCGCGCGTTGTCGCTTGGCCTCGGCGTGGCGACGGCTCCGAGCCACGCGCTCGTTGTGGCAGTTCTGTGGGTCAGAGCGAATCCCGCACGGTCACAGCTCACCATGCAGTAAATGCCCTGCGACGTCTTTGCAAAGACGAGCTCCTCTATTCTTTGCTTGCAGGTGCGGCACGTGAAGCAGTGGGCGTGGTATGACTCGTCGCCGGTCATGATGGCCTCTTCTGTGATGGCCTGCTTGCACACAAAGCACTGGAGAAATGTCAGCACACGTGTCGTGGCGCCCGACGAGCTGCGCCTAGCTCCCGGCGTCAACGCCCCAACGTACCTGGTACGAGCACTTTCCGCACACGGGGCTGCCGTCGGACAGAAGCAGAAGGTTGGTGTCGGCCGACACCTTCTCCTGGCACTTGGCGCACTTGAAGCAGTCGACGTGCCAGAGCGACGCGCTGGGGTTAGCTGCACGTCGCATCCCGGACCCACCCAAAGGCCACGACGACGCCGCCGTTGTCCTGATCAATCGTGTTCTTGCAGCCGCCGCACTTGGCCTCGAGGTCGTTCATCGACGGCATGGTCGACAGGACGCCGTCGCCTTCTCTTCCTGGGCTAGCGGGGGTGCTCCCATTTGCGGACGCGCGGTTGGCGTGGAGGTGCGTGTCGCCGTTGGGCGTGGCGAGGCCGCCGAGCTGCGCGTCGACAGCCGTCATGACAGGCTAACGGAGTTAGAGTAGGGGAGGGGAGGTGAGTTGCGCGCGCGCGCGTTTCGATGGACGTGAGATGTCTGAGATGTCGATGGAAGAGAGGAGTGGAACCCGGCCGACAGACGTGGATTGGATCAGTCGGCGGGGAGGGGAGGGGGGGGGCCGAGCGTCGAACAAGCTGTGCGCGGGTGTGGGAGCGGGGATGCGCAAAGGACGATGGGGGAGTGGTTCGAGGAGAAGAGGAGAAATGAGGTGGAGAGGGGAAGAGTGAGCGCGCGGGGTTGCGGTTATGAGGAAAGGAGGTTTGTGCGTGGGCGCGTGCTCGAGTTGTTGGGGGCCAGAAGAGGAGGGTGGGATCTGGAGGCCGCTGGAGGGTGGGGGGGGGCAAGGTTGGGGGCAAGGTTGACGCGTGTCAACAGGTCTTGTGCGAGATGGCGCAGTCGAAATGAACGCTCAGGCCTCGTTGCGCGACCACCCAGGGGACGACGTGTGATGGCGCACGGCGCGAGCCAACTGGGACAGCCGAGGTGGGCGATGGTTGCACGGGGGGTATCGCAGTGTGGGAGAGGAGAAGGATGACAAGGAGTAGAGAGGAGAGAGGAGAGAGGAGAGAGGAGAGAGTAGAGAGTAGAGAGTAGAGAGTAGAGAGTAGAGTAGAGGAGGTGATGAGAAGAGGACAAGTGGTAGTGAGAGAGGGAGAGAGAGGGATCAAGTGGATGGCAGGTGTGACCCAGGGTGAACTCTCACCCCAGCTACTCTCACCCCAGCTACCTCTCACCCCAGCTACCCTCTCACCCCCCCCCCCCCCCCTACCCACCCAGCCACGTACCAGGGGGTGGCTGCAGGGTGACTCCAACATTCAAGGGCGTCGTCAGGAGATTACGTCGCGTTGCACCCACCCACCCACAGTATTCAGGGTAACACTTTCCATCATCCCACCCAAACTGTGCTCGAGCCCACTCTTTTCCTCAGGTTCCTCAGGGTAACTGGCCAGTCGAGGAGGAGGGCGCAGGTATCCAGGGGAAACACCTGTGGACATGGCCTGTCCCATCTCCGTCCTCGTGCCTGCCTTCCCTAGACGCTGGGTGGGGAGAGTAGACGGCAGAGGGGCTGCAAGGGAGCTACACCCTGCCTCTCTCCCCTGCGTATCCTGCATAACACCTACTCGTGCACGGTGTCCAGCCTCGCAGCTCGCCGTCTCCATCTGCATGTCTGCAATGCGCACAGACGCGTACGCTCAAGAGTCACAGATAGAGATGGGTGGGGGAGGGGGAGGGGGAGGGGGATGGGAGGGGGCCAAGGGGGAAGAGGAGCAGACGACTGGGGATTGTAACATGAAACGCACACTGGATAAGCTCTGCCCGCATGTTCCACTCTCTCTTACAGTAGGGGATTGGATAAATGAGACAACTGGCCAGAGGTGAGCGCGACGCGACGCGTCTCAATTCAGTGCGGTTGCACTAGGTCCCACTACTTTGGGCGCGAGTCGGGCGCTTCCCGTTCACCCAGTCTTCCGCAAAGGGATCCACCAGTGCGGGGAGACGCGAGACGCGTCGGTGCGAGTGGCGAGTGGGAAGTGGTCGAGGTGGGCAGTACATGCTTCTCACGTCGGAAGTGCGGTGGCTGGCATGGGAGGTTGGGTGGCGGGTGGGGCGGCTCGCATGCCGACATGAGGCGGTGGTGCGGCTGATTGCGGAGGCACAAAGCAGGTGCGAGACGCCACTTTGCACATGAAAAGCATGAACGTGTTGAACATGCTTGATGCGCACGGCGACCGCAGCTCAATGGGATGCGACGAGTCGGCTCCAACCCAGCTCCGGACATTACGCCAAGCTTGGCACACATCGGAACACTCGTTGGCTCACTGCTTCTCTCTCCGCTCTTACTGCTCTACACAACACTGTCCACGTCAGCTGCCGCCCTGAAAGATCGACGATGCGAGCCGAGCAGATGTGGACGCGCTCGCCCCCGCCCGATCCGATCCCCGATCTGATCTGCCCAACCCCCACCGACCTCTTCATCACACATGCCATACCACTGCGCACTTCTCTGCACCCGAAGACCTGCTGCTCATCTGGCACGCTCATCTGGGCACGCCAGAGCCAAAGCTTAGAATACTCCGTTGCATTGGGCGTACTCGGCAGGTTCGCCAGGGCAGGCACGCACCACCCCGCACCCCGCATCAGTGATCAGTGACTCACCGGGAGTGGAGGTCCTCGAGTGGTCGCGCGATGTCCTGGGCCGAGGTTGGGTGGCATGCCTAGCTTGGCGTCCGCATGCTGAAGGGGTGCCGGGGGGCCTCACACATGCACCCGAGCTGAGCCATGAGGATGCCCAACCTCACCAACACCACTGACCATTGTCTTCACAGCCTTCATCGCAGTACGGATCGCCTACCACCCAGTCGCGGAATCAAGCCCAATCCAGCGCGCTCCCATCCCCCCACACGGCCCCATCATCACGCGCGCGCCCTCCCGCACCTCCGCGACGCCCATACAGCGCCCGCGCCACCCGATCGTGTCGACGAGCGCCGCGCCGCGCACGCGGCTCCACTCGAACGCCTGGTTCCCATTGCCGACGCAGCTCCACGCCTGCATTTCAGTCAAGCCGTCCTGGACGTCGAGGCAGAAGCCGTCAAACTCGATGGCGGAGGCGTGGCGGCGCTGCTTGGCGCGCTTGTCCGCGCACCGCATAAGCTGGACGGGAGCACCGTCGTAGGGCCCCGCGCCGAGGCAGAGCGACGCGTTCGTGTACGCCACGAGGGTGAAGAAGGCGGCGGGGAGGGGCGTGGTGGTGTAGGTCGGGGCGGCGGGGGCGTAGGGGGTGCGGGTGGTGGTGGGCGGCGACATGGTGTGCTTGGTGGAGATGAGGGCGCCGATGGGGAGGACGGTGGCCGAGGCGCTGGGGTTGGGCTTGGTGCTGGTGGTGGACTTGGTGCTGAGGGTCTTGATGGCGGCGATGGAGAGGACAGTGGCCTGCTGTTAGCGGCTGGAGGGGGTCGCCTCACCGTGTAGTTGGCGGTGGCCTTGAGAGTGCTGGTGGCGGTGAGCGCAGGGGAGATGGCGGTGTCCATCGAAGGCGGGAGGAGGAGGATGGGCGAGGCCGAGGCGACGAGCGCGCCGACGAGGAGGGCGAAGAGACGCATGTTGGTGAGTGGATGGTGGGAGTTGGGTGAGCGCTGGGTATTTATCTTCGCCGAGGGTGGGTGGTCGGGTGGGCCCCGTGCATGGTGCTTTGAATAAACAAGAAGTGCGCGGGGTGCCACAATGGATCACAGATCAATTGCATGATGAGTGTGTGATGGCAGTGCGATATTCATTGTGCCGGGTGGCGAACGGCCGCATTCCTCGGCTCAAGCGACCATGGCTAGCAGGGCTGACATTGATCCGCGTGCCGAGACGGAGTGCACCGACGTCCCCCATGCGCGGGCATGTGTGGCGTGGCATCGGCGCTTGCGCTGTCTCGGTGCGCTGGTGGATCTCGCGGACGCATCCTGACCGGGGGTGAGTCTCCACGACTGGCGAGCCTGGGCGACTGGCCGCGCCAGCCTCGCCCGTACCCCGTTAGCCATAAATCATCATCCAGAGGTTAGTAGGGCCCCGGCCAGCACTCGCAGATGGCATACAGAGCCTAATCGAGCTAGGGTCAGCGCGCCCCCTGCGCAACCCACAGTAGTAATGTCCCAGTCCGTGACGAGGTTCTCGTCGAGCGCATCGAGCTGGCGTCAGGTCGTCCTCCTCACACTCACCTGCTCCATGTCCTCGGCGGACAGGGCAAAGTCGAACACGTGCGAGTTCTCCACGATGCGGTTCCGCGACGCCGACTTGGGGATCACAATAAACCCGTGCTGCATGCCCCAGCGGAGGTGGATCTGCGCAAGCGTCTTGCCGTACTTCTCCGCAACCGTCTCGACGACGGGGTGCTCGAAGCGCAGCCCGCGCGCGAGCGGCGCCCACGCCTGGCGTCAGCTGCCTCCCTCCCTCGCACCCACCTCCAGCAGGATCCCGTGCTTCCGGCAGTTGGCGACGTACTCCGCGTGCCGCATGAACGGGTGCAGGTCGATCTGGTTGACGACGGGCAGCTCGTCCCCGCGCGCGACAATCTCCTCAATGTGCCTGGCTGCGGTCAGATCTGAATCTCCCACTCCCTCACGGGCAAAGTTGGACACGCCGATGCTCTTGACCAGCCCGGCCTGCTTGGCGTCGACCATGGCGCGCCACAGCTCCTTCCGCAGCGCGACGCCCCCGCTCGGCGCGTGCAGGAGGTACAGGTCGAAGTAGTCCAGCCCCGCGCGGCGGAGGGACGCCTTGAGGTCGCGCAGGGTCGCGTCGTACCCCCGGTTGTGCATGAGCTTGGAGGTGACGAAGATGTCGCTGCGCGAGACGTTCTGGCCCGCCGGGGAGGCGAGGAAGTCGCGCAGGCCGTCGCCCACCGACCCCTCGTTCTCGTACCACTCGGCCGTGTCGATGTGCCGGTAGCCTGCTTCCAGGGCCCACGCGACGGCGGAGCGCGTCTGCGCATCGGACATCTCGTACACGCCCAGGCCGAAGGCTAGCGTTAGAGACGACCAAGTTCGGGAGACGGGGAGGCGGACGCACCGGGAATCTCGCGGCCGTCGAGCATCGTGTACCTCGTCTCGAGGGAGGTGGGAGTGGGGGCGGCCATGGTGAGTGAGGGAGTGGATGCACGAGAGATTGATGGGAGAGATGGCGGAGAGATAGCAGCGCGGCAATGTCGGTATGACACGGGATTCAGGCACATGACGCAATCCCGATTTGCCGACGGACCCAGGACCTTGAACTCTCAACAGGTCTTGAATCACATCGGCCTTCTCACCATGATACAGCCTGCCTCGCCCTCGGCCCGGCGAGTCTGAGCTCACCCAACAGCGGTGGACCAGCGCTCTCGGCCAATATCGAGGCGAGGCGTGCCGACCCGCCGCCGGCCAGTGATGGAAACATCAATGCCCATGCGACAGCGCGGCGAGGGCGGGCGGGCAGCCGCGTCGAGAGCGTGGCGATGGCCAGCGCCCACTAACCCTCCTTTTTAAGGCCGGACTCGCTCTCCCCTCCGGACGGGGCGCAGGTCCCCAGCGGAGCCGACCAACTCCCATTGAAGCAGCGTACCCTGAGACACCACCGATCGGTATCCGCACCGACGGCGCGGTGGGTGGTCCGTGTCCGCTCGGCCGCGTGACTGCTCCCCGAGGTGTGTGCCGCCCTACTTCAACTCCGGCCCGGGTGGACGGCTTTGGGGCGCTCACTGCAGGTGGCTGACGCCGTCGCCACTCAAGGCTCTAACGCACGTGACGCCCAGCGGGCGAGTGTGGCAGGCGTCGCGCTGCATCCCCGCGCACACTCCTTCGCGAGGGGACTGCCGGCGGGGCGGGCTCGAGCGGTGTGTGGGAGGCGCCGATGTGCCCACGGACCGCGGATGGTGGCGCTGGTCCAACTGGCGACGGCGACGTCGAGCGAGCTGGGAGCGTGTTGGCGGGCGATATTAACCCCAGTTGCGCGCGTTGTCCCACCCGCCACCGACCATGCTCCTCCGCCTGCTCCACCTCTTCGCGCTCGCCGCCCTCGCTCTGGGGCGGCGCTCCCCACCAACACCGTAGAGCTGGCAGACAACCAAGTGAGCCCATCCCAGTCCCCGACCCCTCCGCTTACACAGGCCCGCACCATCGGGACCCCGCCCCGACCGTCCCGAAGCACTACGCGCGGCTCAAGGACCGCGCGATGGCGACGCTGTGTCTCGGCGCGAACGCCTGGAACGGCGCCGACGTGCAGCTCATGGACTGCGCGGAAGCGCCCAGCTCCTCGCGTGGGTGACGGGGCGCTTCTCCCTGCGCGCCGCGCCGCACCTGTGCTTCGACGTGCGCGACGGCTGGGGCGGCACGCGCCTCCAGGTGTGGGAGTGCGCGCTGCCTGAGTGGAGTAACCCCAACCAGCACTGTACGTGGGTGGCCGAGAACATGCGCTGGGGCGCGATGTGCGTCGGCACGCCGTGGGAACGGGCTGGGGCGGCAGGTGGTGGGCCTCGCGGACTGCAGCTCCGTGGCGGGGCGGCGGCGCTTCGTCAACAGCCTCTCGGGGTGGGTGTAGCTTGTCCAGATAGTGCATATGCTAGCTCAGCCCCAGTACCCCACATCCAGCCCGCCTCCAACCGCGCCGACGGGTCCGCGCACCCCACCGTCGCCGCCACGAGGGCGCCATCCCACACCGTCCCCACACACCAGTGGCGCCAGTGCGGCGCCCCATCCCAGCGGAACTGCCGGTTGGGATTGCTACTGCCGCACTCCCAGAGCTGCAGGCGCCCGTCCCACCCGCCCCGGCCCTCGCGCACGTCCAGACACTGGTCCGTGCGGGCCTGCATGACGATGCGCACGTCGGACGTCTGGAGGAGGCGCGCGAGCGGGTGCGTGCAGCGCACCAGCGTCGGCGCGCGCCGTTCCACAGCCCCTCGGGGGCGAGGCAGCGCTCGCCGTGCCGGAGGCTGAGGTGCGCGTAGCGCACGCGCGGGACCTGGGTTAGCGGGGCAGGAGGGGGCGTAGGATATGCGGGATCGCTGCGGACGCAACTACAGTCGCGACGAGCAGGAGATGGAGGTGGAGAAGCATAGTGCGATGATCACTGACGAGATGATGCCTCTTTATGGCATCTCACAAGTCATCAAGAGGCTGCTCCCCAGATTTGCTCGCCTCCGCTCCGCTATGGTTCGAGGTGGTATTCTCAGGACCCGTGGGTCGCGGACGGAGGGGGGCCGTGCTGGGCGAAAGGAAGTGCACGTCCGCTGAGGACAATGGAACCGCCGCTTCGCACCCCGTGACGCAGTTGTGTCGGAGGAATGTCGGTCCACCGTCTCGCCCTGACGGGCCACTCAGAGCGCGACATCTCCGAGTGGCATCGGTGGTGATCTGCAGCCCCCCCTCACGGAGATGCAGAGGGCGGGCTGCAGAAACGCGCTTGCGATGAGTGTGTCACCCTGCGTCTGGGATGCGGTGCAGGCTGCAGGGATGAGGGTGCGATGATAGCGCGGCGAGGTGGAGTGCTGGGTCAGAGCAGTGGAGTGACACAGCCTGGCACCTGCCTTATCTCCAAGCGCACTTCCAGCAGACCAGAACCGACGACGACACGGCCAAAGCACTCTTTGGGAGTGGTTGTCTCGCTGGCGTGTCTGCCTTCCGAGCCGCCCGCAGTTCGGCGTCGTCGGATGGGAAGCTTGGCTGTGGACGCGGACGACGCCGAATGGATCCCCTGGCATGTGGCTGCTCTCGCCCAGGCATGTGGGAGCTCAGCATTCGGTCGGCTCAAGAGCGCTTTCGAGTGGAGGTTCCCTTAACACGGCCCAGATCGAAGCGGTGCGCTTCGAGGAGTCTGACTTTCTGGCGGCTCGGGAGCGCTGGGCGGCTTCGTCCGTGGGGGAGGCGGCGTTAAAGGCCAAGGGTGCGAGCGCGAAGTGGGGGGTGGGGACGAAGGCGTGAGTGGAAGTTCAGTAACTCTTGTAGTATACCAATGTAGAGACGCGCCTCAGGTCAGCTGCTACTGCGGCTGAGATTCGAACCTGCGACTGTCCGCGCTCAGACAGCTGACACCCAAGGATGTGAGATATCGCCAGTTTCGCGCCAATTGACGGACATGTGCCACAACCCAGAACCGGTGTGGCGCTCGCCGGTCTTATCAGAGCTGGCCGACTAAAACCTGCGTAAACCTCTGCTCTTCCATCTTCTCATCAAAATCCACAGTACCCGCTCTCATGGCCGACCCAGCCAACGCTGCGACCGGCGAGATCTGCGCCAACCTCCCCCTCGAGGTGGTCGAGCCCATCCTCGCCCACCTCCCCCGCGCCGACATCTCCGCGTGCACCCGCCTAAACAAGGCGTGGTATCTCGCCGCCAAGCCGTTCCTCTTCACCGCGGTCACGCTGAACCACGCCTTCGTCATGGTCGGGCCCAACCACGACATGCTCGACCGCGACGTGGGCACCCGCCCGCTCTTCCGCCGCACCTGGATGACGCGGCACTGCACCACCCTCGTGGTGGAAACGCACGACCCGTGGTTCTGCGCCGTGGCGAAGGCCAACGCGCCTCCCCCGCTGCCAAACCTGCGGACCCTCAACGTCCTCGCCAACCTACACTTTTTCCCCAACCAGCGCCCAGCGCCGTGGGGCTGCCGGTTCCACGCGCTGCCCGTCCCGCACGCCGTCATCCACGGCTTCAGCTGCGTGACCAGGCCGCCCTCCGTGACCTCCGCCTTTGCTCCCCGTTCCCTGGAGTCGCTGACCCTCCTCCTGCAGGACACCTACATCGTCCCGCTGCACTTCAACCACCCCCCGACCCCCTTCGGCGCCTTCTACAACGCCACCGCCTTCCTCTCCCAGGTCAAGGCGGGCGGGCAGGTGACCCTCGTCCCCCCGCGCGCCTGGATCAACTCCTTCGGCGGCCCCCTGCACCCCACCTTCCTCTACCCCTCCCCAGGGACCTCAGCAGAGAGCATGAGCGCCTACTTCGAGCTGACGGGAAGGAACCCCTACCAAGTGTGGACGTTCAACGGCCTCGGGGGCGTGGTTGCTGCTTCAGCGGTGCGGGACGTGCGGTTCCGGCTCGTCGGGTGGTGGGTCTCGAATGGAGAGGACGAGGAGGCTTGGGTGCCTTGGCATGTGGCTGTTCTGGCACAGGTGAAGTGGGAGCGCTGGAAACGTAATGACCTGATGTTCTGGGCGCAGGTCGGGGCGCACGGCGTCTCTGCGAATGAGGTTGAGGCGATGCGCTTCGATGAGTCCTACTCGGTTGCCTGCTCGCGAGACCGCTGGGCAGCTACCCCCGAGGGAGAGGCGGCGTTGCTGGCTAATGGTGCCAAGAAACGCTGGGGAGGAAGATCAGGGCAGACGAGAGTGATTCTTCGTAGACTCAGGCGACGTGCTCCAGAGAGGGAGTGGATGGACTAGAAGCGGTACATCTCTCAATGCAGGTCGTGTAAGCAGTGCCTGCCTGGAAGAATCGTGTGGTCGGCAACAGGCCGCCTGAAGCATTCTGCTCTGGGCTCCTGGAATAAGAGAATGCTCAGTTTGTGTCGTGAAGTGCGGTGAGATGCGACGGACATGTTGTACTACTCAAGCTGCAGGGGTCCGTCCACAAGACCAAGGCTTCATGCGTCCAGTTCTACAACCTGTCCATCTTTACGAGTCTACCTAGCTCTACAACTTGTTCCCACAAAGCTCCCTCCCGTTCGCCCCTACGGAACCTCCACAACCGTGACGTTCTCATCGCGCTTGCCATCCTCGATCCCCTCGTTGACCGGCGCCCCGCTGACGTTCTTGCAGTACAGGTCGTCGTCGAGGAACTGGTCGCCCTCCTTGTAGTGCGGCGGGGGCGAGATCGCGCAGATGGCAAGGAAGACGACAAACCCCGCGCCCAGTCCGACAAGGAACGAAATGTTGAACAGCTTGACCCACCCGTTGCTCGCCTTGGGGTCCTTCATGGTCATGATGAACCCCGGCCAGAAGAGCCACACGGTGCCCAGGAACGCGACCAGCGCGCGCCAGTGCAGCCCGTGCCAGTACCAGTAGATGCTGGACGGGGTGCCGTTGTACAGATCGGGGATCTTGACGCGGTGCCTGCGCACGACGAGGTAGTCGGCGAGCAGGAGGCCAGTCATGGGGGCCGTGAAGACGCCGAGGAAGGAGATGACGCTGAGGAAGGTGGTGGCGGACGCGAGGATCTGCCACGGGTTCGAAGCCAGACCCAGCGCCGCGAGGATGTACGCGCCGCGCCGGATGTTGATGTACTTTGGCCAGAGGCCGGCCATGTCCATGCCCGTTGAGACCGAGTTGAGGAGCACGTTGATGCTCAGCTGGGCGCACGTGCACCCGATGCCGGCGAAGACGACGGCGGCGCGCACGCCCGGCGAGGAGTCGTAGTGCTCCTGGATGGCACCGAGGAGCTCGATCGGCGACCAGTACAGCGTGCCGAGGATCTTGTAGCTCGCGGACGTGACGACGACGCCGACGAGCGCGCACATCGTGATCATGAGGGGCGCGGCAACGAGCTGCGACAGCATGGGGTAGTACCGCCGCTGCGAGTAGCGGACCCAGTCGCTCTGCCCGATGGTGCCGGCGCCCCACGACGAGAGGATGGACGTGATGCCCAGCATCATCGAGTAGGGCGTGCTGCTTGCGGTGTTCTCGGCGTGGAAGAGGGGCCCGCCGCCGCCGGCCTTGGGCACGGACCACGCGAGGAGGCCGATGAGTGTCGCGCCGAACGCGATCGACGAGATCACAAACGGGCGCTGCAGGCGCTCAGGGGGCACGAGGAGCAGCGGGATATACAGGATATACCAGATGATGACGCCGATGAGGTTCTGAATCGTGATGTGCGAGCTCTCGGGGATGGTGTTGCGCATGTGCTTGAAGGACGGGGAGAGGCCGCCCAGGACGAGTGCGACGGCCATGCCGCCCCAGTAGCTCTGGATGCCGAACCACCAGATGGACGTGAACGTGCGCAGGATGACCGGCTGACGTGAGACACCGCCGCGGGTCGACTTACAAAGTATCCGCCGCGCAGGCCCCATGTGATGCGCGAGACAACGGTAAACCCGATGTGGTGCACCTCGCCGGGCGTGCCCGACACGACCGAGAGCATGCCGGTGATGATGGCGCCGGTGACGACGCACGCCATCGCCTGCTGCGCGTTCAGGCCGTACGCGAGCAGGCTCGAGCCTGTTGAGTATGCGCTGATGCACGCCCCCGAGACGAACCAGTAGATCTGGGGTGAGCTGATGGTCGGGGGCCCCGCCAGGGACGCACGACAAAGGACCAAATCTTGTAGGTGCGGCGGTCGGGCGGGATGGGGATGAGGTCGCGGTTTGTCCAGCGGTCGTTGACGTACCCTGCGTCCTCGTCGACGGGGCACTCGAGGCGCTTGGCGAACGACTGCCAGCGCGAGGCTGGCTGGCTTCCGCCGTGGTGGAGCTCATGGGCGGTTGTCGATGCCATGTTGTGGTGGTGGGCACAGGCTGCTGGGCGGAGACTTTAATACGACGAAAGCCGCACGCACCGCCGGATCGGTGCGGGTCGACTCCACATGCGTTCCAGATCTCGCGTCTCGCGCATCAACCTTCCACCATCCTGGCTCAGGGCGGCGGGCGGCCGGCTGAAGGCGTGATAACGGGAGGCGAGATAACAGTGTGGGGGAGGTGGGCGTGTGGGCGGGCGGTATGGGCGGTATTGTGGGCGGTGCGGGTGGGGTAGTGCCGGGGCATGTGTTTCTCTCGCATGTGGACTGTGGGCAACTGGTAAGCGAGACATCCCACCAGTAGTCGCTCCATGATGATATTTGAACTCCACTTGGCCGGAGACGGCCGCAGCACTGTCTGACAACACCATGACCATCCAGACGACCGAGATCCCCATCATCGACTTTGAGGGCTTTGGCGACGGCACCGGCCAGGTGAGACGCTCCACGGCGGCGCTGACCCAGCGCGCGAAGGAGATCGGCGAGCAGTTCTACGCGGCCTGTCGCGACGTCGGGTTCGCGTACCTCGTGAACACGGGCGTCCCGCAGGAGGAGGTGGACGCGATCTTCTCGTGGTCGCGCAAGTTCTTCGAGCTCCCCTACGACGTCAAGATGACGGCGCCGCACCCCCCGCGCGGCGACCAGCACCGGTGCGTAACTCTGCTGGCCAGGCTGACGGCAGCGGGTACTCGGGCGTCGGGGTGGAGCAGGTCTCGCAGATGGTGTTTGACGAGGCCAAGCTGCACGAGCTGCGCGGCAAGGGCGCCGACTTCAAGGAGAGCTTTGACATGGGTGCGTGGGGCATGGGCGCGCTGACGCCAGGCTCGGGCGACTCGCTGCGCTGCCAGAACGTCTGGATCGAGGACCAGCATCTGCCCGGCTTCCGCGCGGGCTGCGAGCACTTCATGGGCATCGGGCGCGCGCTCCAGGTCAGGGCGCTGCACGCGCTCGCGCTGGGCATGCCGCACGTCCCCACCGACTTCTTCGACGCGTACCACACCGACGCCGACAACCAGCTGCGCCTGCTGCACTACCCGTCGGCGCCGTGGAGCGTCTTCGAGAGCGGCGAGAAGGGGCGCATCGGCGCGCACACCGACTTCTCCACCTGCACCTTCCTGTTCCAGGACGACGTGGGCGGGCTCGAGGTCGAGTCGCCGTCGGCGCCGGGGACGTTCATCGCCGCGCCGCCGATCAAGGGCGCGGTGGTGTTCAACATCGGCGACTTCCTCATGCGGTGGAGCAACGACGAGCTGCACTCGACGCTGCATCGTGTGCGCGCGCCGCTTCGCCGCGCAGAGGACGGCGAGATGACGCGGGAGCGCTTCAGCATCCCTTACGTAAGTCGGCTGCAGATCGCCCTGACGCCCAGTTCTGCTCGGCCAACGCCAACATGACGATCGACGCCGTGCCGGGCACGTTTGGACCTGATCGTCCCAAGAAGTACGAGCCCATCACCGCCGGCGAGTATGTCAACATGCGCCTGAACGCGACGTACGTCGGCTCGGGCATCAAGAGCTCGGCGTAGCGCTGGGTAGTCCTCGTGGTTGTAATGTTGGTCAGTGAGCGGCGCATGCATGTACTCGTGTCTAAGCTGGGCAGAGGAGGCACAGGATGATGTGGGCCACACGTCCGTGCGTTGCCGTATGAAGCCGGCGGGATGGAGTCAGCCAGATGACTCGGCGCGGCGCGCGGTCCCCCACACGGGTCGAGCAACGCCGCTGCTCGTTGCGCTGCGGTCAGCTGAGCAGAGTGCAACCGCTTCTCTCTCGCTTGGCGAACACCCATGCATCACGAACACACCCACATGCTGCGGCGCTGTCTGCCATCCCGTACCGGGAAAGCAGAGGTCACGCGCCACGGGACCCGGCTTATCGAGCCTAGCCGAGCTGGCCGAGCGCTTATCGGCAAGCATGAGAACGGGGCCCACCGCCCACAACATCCCCACATGCCGCGCCGACCTGCATACTTCGCACGCTATCCACTTGATTCAGCCATCACTTGATTCAACCATGCTGACGAGGTGACCTCGATGTGGGCGGCACATGCGGTTTGAGGTCAGCTATCGCTGTCCTGGCCGATAAAACGGCCTGCGGTGACTGGCCCTCCTCCCAACAGCCACCATGGTCACGACCCCCGCCGCCCCGCCGTCCCACATCACCCTCCCCTCCGGGGACCGCATGCCCGCCCTCGGCCTCGGGTGCTGGCAGGCGCCGCCGGAGCAGCTCTCTAGCGCGGTGACGCACGCCCTGCAGTCGGGATACAGGCACATGGACGGCGCGACGATCTACGGCAACGAGGCGGCGCTGGGTGCCGGGGCCGTGGCGTCCGGCGTCCCCCGCTCCGACATCTGGATCACGACCAAGCTGTGGAACTGTGCGTCCCCCACAACCTTGCTGACTCCAGCCGACCACCGCCCGGACGACGTCCGCCCCGCCCTCGAGAAGAGCCTCGCCGCCCTCGGGACAGACTACGTCGACCTCTGGCTCATGCACTACCCCTGCGCGCTGGACCCGGACACCGAGGAGATCAAGGTCATCGATGTCGACTACGTCGACACCTGGCGCGCGATGGAGGAGTGCGTGCGCGCCGGGCTCGCGCGCAACATCGGCGTCTCTAGTATGTCGAGGTGGGGATGCGCTGACAAGACTTCTCGCGGGGCGAGCTCGAGCGCCTCCTCGCCGCCGCGAGCATCAGGCCCGCACTGCACCAGCTCGAGCGCCACCCGTATCTCCCGCAGAACGCGTTCATGGCCTACCACAAGAAGGTACATGGTCGATATTGCAGAGCTAAGGCAGATCGGGATGCACGTGACGGCGTACTCGCCGCTCGGGAACACGAACCCGTCCTACGACGAGCAGAACACGCTCCCGCCAATCCAGGAGGATGCGGCGGTCAAGCGCGTCGCGACGACGTATGGGATCTCGCCGGCCAACGTCCTCATCAGCCTCCAGCTCTCGGAGGGGCTCTCTGTCCTCCCCAAGTCTGTGACGCCCGCGCGCATCGAGCAGAACTTGACCGTCGTGCAGCTCGCCCCGGAGGACATCGCGGCCATCTACGAGAGCACGAAGGGGCTGCGGCACCGGTACTGCGACTGGTCCGAGGTGATTGGGTACAAGTACTACGCGGACCTAGACGACTCGGACTAGAGGATTGTGAATACAGTATATGCATCGCGTCGCTTTGATACGTATGTGTCTCTTGCTTGAGCAGACCTTATCACATCTACATATACAGTACAACTTGGAAGACTCAGTCTACAACGTGGCACCTCCCCCCGCAAGAACACCAAGCAGCACCCCCCGCGACTCGTCCATCACCCCCCTCCCCAGCGTGCCGAGCAGATGCCCGGCGTAAGCCAGGATGCCCCCGCAGCGGTTCTTGCCCCGGGTGTGGGGCAGGTCGGCGGCGTCAACACCCATGCGCGAGAGGTACGCGAGCGCGCCGCGGCGTGCGAGCGACGGCTCGATCTTGACGCCCTCGGAGGCGGGGGCGTCGGCCGGTGGCGGCGTGCAGATGATGTACGCCTCGTCGAACGGCGTGGGCCCGTCTAGCGAGGTCGAGTATGCCCAGATGACGAGCGAGGCGATGTACTAGGTGTGAGACTGGACGCGCTGGTGGCTTACGATACACCACGGCACGAGGCTCGGGGCCGTCTGGAAGCGCACCTCGTGCGACCACTTGAACAGCTGCGTGAGGACTGGGTTAGCCGATCCCACGGCGGCACTCACGCTCGATGGCCACCGCGCAGCTGTACGTCCCGTCCTCGCTGCGCGCCCACTGCGACACGTACGTGTTGGCGTTGACCCACTCGCCGCCGAGGACGGGGCGCCCGGCGATATCTGCGTCAGCTCACCCTGAGGCCCACTCACTCCCTGCGCCGGCGTAGATGCGCACCGCCTCCGTGTCCGTGAGCAGGAGGATACGGCCTGCCGTCAGCTCGCACAGGATCTAGCCCACCGAGATGCGCGAGCGGCACACCCGACCACGAGATGGGCATGTCGTCCTCCCCGGCCGGCACGCCGATGTGCTCGCGCAGCGCCTCGAACGCGCCGCACAGCAGGCTCTTCCAGCGCAGGATCTTGGTCTCGCGCACCATGTTCAGGTCGCCGAGGTCGCGCCACAGCAGCGTCCAGCTCACGCTCACCAGACCGTGCAGCATAATCCAGAGGTGTGTGGCCGCGAGGCCGGGGGCGACGGTCCCGCGCGCCGCGAGCTCGTGCAGCGCCCCGCGGAAGGACACGGGCTGCGCCGTGCGCCGCTGCGCGGCCGACCACGCGAATGGCTCGGGGGCGTCCCACACATCCTCCTGACACGGCCAGTCGATCTGCACCGAGAAGAAGTGCACGATCAGGTAGTGTCGGAAGAGGGCGGCGTTCTCCGTGTCCATCATGAAGGCGAGCCAGCCGACGCGCTTGCGCTCCTCGTGCGCGACCCAGGCGAGCCAGTGGTCGAGGGGGTTCGAGGCGACGGGGCTCGGGTGCTGCGCAAAGGTGGGGAGGAAGGCGCCGGCCAGGCGCGCCATCACGATGGAGGACGAGTGGAAGATCTGCGCGACCGCGTGCTCCTTGACGCTGCAGTACGAACGGGAGAAGTAGTTGATGAGCAGGATCGTCATGATGGTGTGTGGAGGGGCGCGGGGCTCCGCCTCGGCCATCTGCGGTCAGCACGCTCGTGTGGACACGCACGTCGAAGACGCGGTTGCGTAGCCGCTTGTGGATCTTCATGGCGATGTGGAAGCCTGCGCGGTCGTCCGCGGACGCCGTGCCGATGCAGAGCATCGTGAGGAGGAGGTCGGGCGGCAGGCGCCGGTACCCGACGGAGGGGCGGTGGATGATGGGGTAGAGGGGCGCAAAGTTTCTGGTGTGAGCGGTGGCCAGGATCCACTCACAGGAAGTAGAGCTCGAGGTAGAGCTTCATCTGCGGAAGGCTGAAGGCCGGGGTGGAGAAGTAGTCTCGCTCCGGCCCGTCGAACAGGTCGCGCATGTCTGAGCGCGCCTGCTCGTCGATCAGGTCCTTGGGTGGGGGTAGTCGCCAGCCGGACTCGTCCCATGTCTCGGGGAACGCGGGGAATGGCGGACCGCGCGCGTGCTGGGTCGGCGTGGCCCAGGAGTGGTTCTCGTGAGCTGGCTGGGTCTCTGCCTCGATCGCTGTCTGAGTAAAGCCGGGGACGAGGTGGCCGGCCTGCTCTGTCCGAGGCGGCGGCGGCACGTCTAGTTGGGTAGCGTCGACGGCGCCAGCTACTGGCGTCTTGGGAAGGGTCGACACGTTCTCGATGTTGGTCATGCTGAAGAGCCAATTGAACAGGTGGTCCATGTTGGCGTTGGTGGGGTCGTTGAAGCCCATCGGTACGGTGGGCATGGGCGGGGTGGGGACGACGAGGCCGCCGGCCTCGATGCTGTGACCGCTCTCGCTGCGGCTGAAGTAGTCGAGGGACGTCTGCTCGACGACGGTGAGCGGGTCGAAGGAAGTCAACGGCCGCTGTGCTTGCACGGGCGACACCGACGGTCGGTGGGTACCCCAGCTCCCCTCTCCGGGGGGGCCCGGGCGATCGTGCCGGGGTTGGCCCACCATGCTCTCTGGGGTGATGAGTGGCGGCGGCATGGGGTTGAGAGCGGTGGAGCCTCGGCGATCGGCATCGGCTGTGCTTCTCGAGGAGTGGTGGGCATGCCGCGACGGGTGCATGTCCAGCTGCGGTTCGCCAAGAGGTTCGCCACCCGTCGACGGGGCGTGGCCAGTACTAGGGCCCGCGAGAGCATCGCCGCTGGCAGAGGGGCGAGCTTCTCGTTGCCGCCGCGACCTCCGTCGCTTCCGGTGACTCGAGTCGCGGTGGCCCTCCTGCTGCCTGCAGAACCCGGCCATGTGCCGGCGGAGCACGTCGGGCCGCGCGTACCTCTTCCCACACGCGGGGCACACGGACTGCGGTCTCGTATCTGTCATCAGCCCGGCACGTCCGGGACCGGGGGGGGGGCACCCACGATTCAGCTCGTGCCGCTGTAGATAGTCGCGCCGGGTGTAGGCTTTCGGGCAGTGGGCGCAGTGGTAGATTGCCTCGCGCTCAGAGTCAGAGTCGGAGCCCGAGGAGCTCGAGCCCATGCTGTGGGCGTGTGGGTGATGGGGTAATGGATGGTGACGGGCGGTGAGTAGCTGTCAACATGTCAGCTTGTCTGAGGAAGCGATGCGGATGATCGCCCACAGCCCACCGGTATCTGACGGCCAACTCCGCTCTACGCCACCAAACATGTGACACTCAGATACCACGGAATGTGGGCTGGCGTGCGTCCGAGGTACCAAGACAGCGCTGACCCAGCCAATGGAGCGTGGTAGATGACGCCAGACAGGTACAGTTGTGGGCGTGTGGGGCAGTGGTGGTGCATGCCAGGTCGCTTGACCGCTTGGCTGAGGTGACTACGATACCATCGTCGTCCGGATACTCTCCACCGCCCACACGATTACGGACATGACGCCGGCCTCACCATGCTCAGCCCACAGCCGGCTGCGGGCACCTCCTGAGGGGGTTTCCCCGGTCACTTCCTCACCGCCGCTACTAAAGCTCCTCCCGCTCACCTAGCTCCCCATCAGCTGCACCATGACCATCCCCGTCCAGCCTCCGCCCAGCGCGCCGCTCCGCATCGGCGTCGACGTAGGCGGCACCAACACGTGAGCCCCCGCCACGCCCAACTGACGCCAGCGACGCCGTCATCCTCGACCTGACGCCTGGGTGCGCTCACCCCGTCCTGGCAGCATGCAAGGCGCCAACCACCCCCGACGTGACGCAGGGCATCCAGGCGGCCGTCGCAGCCGCGCTCGACAAGGCCTCCGTCAACCGCGCCCAGATCCAGGCCGTGGCCATCGGGACCACCAGCTTCGTCAACTCCCTGATTGAGCGCGACGCGCGCAAGCTCGACCGCGTCGGCGTGATCCGGCTGTGCGGGCCGTTCTCGCGCCTGTGCCCGCCCTTCGCGTCATTCCCGTACGAGCTGCGCAACGTGGTCGAGGGCCCCGTCTTCTTCGCCGCGGGCGGGCTGCAGGTCGACGGCTCGGAGATATTGCCCGTGAGTCGAACGCCGGACTTGCTCACGCCAGGTGGACGCGCTCGAGATCCGCGCGGCGTGCGCCGAGATGGCGCGCCTCGGGGTCCGCTCCGTCGCCGTGGCGGGGTGCTACTCCCCCATCGACACGACGTTCCGGCAGGAGGAGCTCGTGCGCGACATCGTCACCGCCGAGCTGCCCGGCGCGTACGTGACCATCTCGAAGGAGGTGGGCAACATCGGGCTGCTGGAGCGCGAGAACGCGACGATCCTCAACGCCGCGCTGCGCACCTTTGCGGCCCGCACCGTCAAGGGCTTCCAGGAGTCGACGGGGGCGCTCGGCCTCGCGTGTCCCCTCTTCCTGACGTCCAACGACGGCACGCTGATGACGTGCGCGCAGGCCGTGCGCCTGCCGATCCGCACGTTCTCGTCCGGCCCGACCAACTCGATGCGCGGGGCCAACTTCCTCGCCGGCCTCGGCGGGACGCGCGCGCGCGAGACCGCCCTCGTCGTGGACGTGGGCGGGACTACCACCGAGGTCGGCGTCCTCCTCCCCACGGGGTTTCCGCGGCAGGCCGGCGCGTTCCACCAGCTGTGTGGGGTGCGCCTCAACTTTCCGATGCCACACGTCGAGTCGATCGGGCTCGGCGGCGGGTCGCGCGTCCGCTCGCAGGGGGGGAGGACGACCGTCGGCCCCGACTCGGTGGGATACCGCGTCACAGACGAGGCGCTGTGCTTCGGGGGAAGCACGCTGACGGCGACTGACATTGTCGTCGCCGCCGGCCGGGCGGACGTGGGCGACGCGAGCTGTGTCCTCCTCGCTGAGGGGGCCGTCGCGGCCGCCCAGGCGCGCATGAAGACGATGATCGAGCTCGTCGTCGACACGATGAAGACAAGCGCGGCGGACATCCCCCTCTACCTCGTCGGCGGGGGCGCCATCCTCGTTCCGGACGCGCTGCACGGCGTCAGCCACGTGCACCGCTTCCCGCACTACGAGGCGGCGAACGCCGTCGGCGCGGCTTGCGCCCAGATCTCGGCGGTCGTCGACACGTTCGAGGATACGAGCACCCGCTCCATTGTGGAGGTGCAGCGCCTCGTCGAGGCGCGGGCCGTGGAGCGCGCGATCGCGAACGGCGCGGACGCGGGCAGCACCGTCGTCGTCGAGAGCGAGGCGATCCCCATCGCGTACTCGACCGGCCGGTGCCGGTTCTACGTCAAGGCCGCGGGCGAGTGGACGGGCACGGCGGTGCAGGCCGACGACTCGGACGCGGAGGAGGAGCAGCGCACGTGGGACGCGCAGACCCCCGTGATCCCGGCCACAGCGGCCAACGGCAAGCTCGCCCTCCCCGTCGCGGACCCCGTCCTCACCGCCGCCGACATCCTCGCGTACCGCCCCAGCGTGCAGCGCGGGGAGTGGAGCCTTTCGGAGCTCGACCTCGAGTGGATCGCGACGGGGTGTTACATCCTCGGCACGGGCGGCGGGGGCAACCCCGCGACGACGATGCTCGCCGTGCGCGAGCTGGTGCGCAGCGGCGCGCGCGTGCGCGTCGTGGACATCGACGCGCTCGGCGCCGACAAGAGCGTGTGCTGGGGCGGCGGCATCGGGTCGCCCGAGGTCGTGCTCGAGCGCCTCGACGGCGGCGACCCCGCCGCCGCCATCTCCGCCCTCCTCAAGTTTATGGGGACGACCAACTGCGCGGGCCTCGCCGCCCTCGAGATCGGCGGGTCCAACGGCATGTTCAACATGCTCGCCGGGTCCAGCCGGTTCCTCGACCTGCCGGTCGTCGACGGCGACTTTATGGGCCGTGCGTACCCCACCGGCTGGCAGACGACGGTGCAGGTGTTCGACCCGAGCGAGCGCGCCGAGATGACGCTCCCGAACGCGATGGTGTCGGGCGACGGGTCGGACATGTTCATGACGAGCGCCAAGCACTACAAGGACGTGGACCGGGTGCTGCGCGCCGGCTGCGTCGAGATGGGCACGCACGCCAACGTCGCGTGCCGCCCGCTGGAGCGCGCGTTCTGCCAGGCGAGCATGGTGCGCAACACGGTGTCGCAGAGCTGGCGGCTGGGCCGCGCGGTCGCGCTGGCCACGAAGCAGTCCAACATCGGGGACGTGGGGCGCATCTTGGTCGATGCGGTTGGGGGCAGCGCGGCGGCGCGCGTGCTCTTCGCGGGCAAGATCACCGCCCTCGGACGGCACATCTACAAGGGGCACACGTACGGCGAGATCACGATCACGGCGCTCGCGCCCGACGAGGAGGAGGAGGGCGAGGGGGAGCGCTTCGAGGGCACCATGAAGATCCCGTTCAAGAACGAGAACCTGCTGTGCCGACATGTCCTGCCGTCGGGCGAGGAGAGGGTGGTGGCGGGCGTGCCGGACCTCATCTCGGTGCTCGACGCGCAGAACGGGCTCGCGCTCGGCACGCCAGAGTACAAGTACGGGCAGCGGGTGGTGGTGCTCGGGATGACGGCGGCGCCGCAGTGGACCAGCACCCAAAGGGGCCTCGACATTGGCGCGCTGCCGGCGTTCGGGTACGACATCCCGTACGTCGCGCTCGGCGAGTACGTGCGCCCCAAGAGTGTCATTGAGGAGTACGGTGTGTAGGGTGAGCGAGGCCGGTTCCAGATAAACGCAGTGGTCGCCAGTTGTAAGCATGCATGGTGTTAGACGTCTGCGAGTATCGAGGAGCAAGGGTGGCCTAAGAGCAGTCATGAACGAGTTCAGTCGACGCTACCTCAGCGCTAGTAGGCTGACGACCTGTGACAACACGTTCTTGACATGGGTAACCTTGGTCGCACCAGTTCCAGAGCATCCACACTGATGGCAGGCGTTCCGGCACCGACATCGTACGTGATGCTGTGCTTTGCCTCGGCATGTAGATGGCCGTGGGATGCTGATGCAGAGGTTGCATTGTGTGTGGCAGGCACGTGGCGTCTGTGTGAGAATGTGAGAGTTGGTGTGTTGTGCTGCTATCAGAATATTTTGCCACCCGCACTACGAGTACCACATTCTTCCATCTCCCACTCTCTCGTCTCTGTCGACTTCACCTTCCCTCTCTACCGCGCGCCCCAAAGTGTCTAAACATGGCCAGCGGTCTTAACCTCGCCCTCAACTGGGCGAACAGCCGTCGCCACGCGCCCATCGCGTCAGTGGTCCCCGCCTACGTCTCGACTCTGTCGGCGGCGGGCGCCGCGACGCAGGGACACTCCGTCCCCAGAGCTACGCCCTCCTTCCCCGTCCCCTCCACTCGGGGACGCAAGGGGAAGAAACGCAAGCGGCGTCCCAAGCGACCCCGCAAGTCGCCCCTCACCTCGCTGCCCCCCGAGATCCTTTTCGAGGTATTCTCGTACCTGGAGCGGCCCGACGCCCAGTCCCTGGCCGCGACGAGCTCGCACCTCTTCAACATCTTCCTCGGCGGGTACTCGCGCACCCTCACCCTGGGCGGGGCGACGACCGACCGTATCCTCCAGCGCCTGATGGACGCTCCAGCTCTCGCAGCCCGCGTCCACATACTCCAGCTACGGGTGCATGTGTGCGACCACCGCCACCCGCTTCCCGTGCCGCACTTCCCCAACCTCAAGGAAATCGCCGTCCGCATCACGGACGACTACCTCGACTGGACGGTGTACACGTGCTTCAAGTATACCCCGCAGCGCATACGCGACGAGGTCAAGGTCATTCACTTCTACCAGACCGGCCTGTGCCGGTTCCTACGGGGACAGCGCCCGAGATCGGTCAAGATCTACACTGACGGAAACGTCAATGCCGATGTCGTGTACAGGCAGGCCGCCGACATATTCGGGGAGTCCCTCATGTCGGGCGTCAGGAAGGTGTCCGTCGGGCCCCTCGGCGCCAAGGAGATCATGAAGGCAGGCTGGTTTTCATAGTGGTTTAGCCCATGTAGTGTGCAGACGTCGCTCTTCCGCCATTGTAGCAGCTCGATGAAAAAATCTAACACGCCAGCGCCCCCTTGCCACATTCAGTCACAGCGGCGCGCATAAGATGGTGGCGGCAAGACATGCAGCAGGCGACTGCTCTGTGTTTTAACCTGGGCAAGCCGCCCACAACCGGTCATTCCAAAGAGAACAACTAACAACTTTTCATCACCTCATCCACCATGAACCCCACCACACCACACTCCCCGCATCGTGGCCGCCCCTGCACCGGCTGTCCCTCCCGCCCATCGGAGCGCTCGCGCGTGCGGTCGCCCCCGTGCTCTCTCCGCCCCTTCCCGTCCCCCTTCCCCGCCGACGTAGTATACCTCATCGCGAGCTTCCTGAGCAGGAAAGACGTCCTCGCTCTCGCCCGCACGCGGTGGGACTATACCCAGGTGCTCCGGCCGCTCGTGTACCGCGAGGTGGTGCTGGGCGCACGCGCGTCCAGCGCCGCGACCTTCGACCTCGTCACGTCCCTCCGCACACCGGTCCGCACCCTCCGCATCCGGCCACACACGACTGCTGATTGTCCGGGCCGCCTGCCGCACTTGCCCAACCTCGACGTCCTGGACGTGACGATCTCCGGGTGGTGGGGCATTGAAACCCTGTCTCACAAGATGTGTTGCGGGCGGGGGGGTCAGGCATGCCCCATGGCGGCGCTGCAGCGGCCGCGCACCCTCGTCGTGAGGGCTAAACTGGTGCTGGTAGGTGATATCTGGGGGGCGCGGCACGAGATGTTTCCCTCCACCCTCCTTGCGAGCGTGCAGAAACTCGTGGCCGTCTCGCAAGTCGGGGTCGAGTTCGGCTCCAGGACCCCAGGGTCCCTCTTGTCCTTCCCAGCCCCCACGGCCACGGAGCCCATCGAGATGGTCCAGGTCCTCACGCTGCCGCGCTACCCCTTCCCGGAGAAGCTCTTGAACCCCCTAAGGCGCACGCACAGGGGCTGGGGCTTGGTCTTTCTCCGGCTGTGGCATTGGTGGGTCAGGAGCAGGGTGCCCCTGACGGTCGTGGACGGGGAGCAGGCCTGCGACGAGTACTCGTCGTGGCGAGAGTTTGACCTGGATACCAGGAAACCGCTCGTGCCGGACGTGTCGCTCGGGGATTACGTCGAGGGCGGGAGCGAGCTCGAGGAGAAGATGGTGGACGAGATCCTCGCGCTGCAGGAGGAGGGGCGGGAATATGTGCGTGAGCTCAAGCGCAAGGGGATATATGTGATTGATAGCTGGATAGCGGCCCAAGAGATGCTCCAGCGGAGATGAAGCCTCAGCTGTGATCCGAGATGTAGCCGTGGCGATCTGGAGCCTTCCTCGGGGCTACGTTGCCCCGCCCAACAGAACACGCCGATCAACCCACCCCGAAGATGACTCGTCACTCGCCTCCTCCACCATGTCCGCAGTCTGGCCCTGCTCCGAGGTCGAGCTGCACCTCCTATCCCGCACCTCCCGTATGTAGCGCATGTAGCAGATGCCGCTCTATGCCGCCATTGCAGCAGCACAAAGAAAAACCTCTACCACGGCAGGCGCCACCCTGCCAGTGCCACATTCAGCAAAGCGGCCCGAATAAGATGGTGGCGGCAAGACAAAGACGCTGCCATTCACCACAGGCGAGCCGCCGACTGCAGCCTAGCACACTCGAGCCAGCACATTCATATAAGACCAGCTCTACAACTTTTCATCTCCTCATCCACCATGAACCTCACCCCTCCGCACTACCCGCACCGCGGCCGCCCCTGCGCCGGCTGCCCGACCTCCCGCCCAGAGCGCCCGCGCGTCCGCTCTCCCCCGCGCTCCGGGCGCTCCGTGCGCTTCCGCCGCCCCTTCCCCGCCCCCTTCCCCGCCGACATCGTCTACGACATCGCCCTCCACTGCCGGCGGCCCGACCTCGCCTCCCTCGCCCGCACGCACAGCGACTACACGCCCCTCGTCCGGCCCCTCCTCTACCGCGAGGTGATCGTGGGCGCGCGCGCGTTCAGCGGCGCGACAGTCAACCTCCTCTGCACCTCCCCCAACACCGCGGTCCGCACCCTGCGCATCCGGCCGCATGAGGAGGGCGAGTGCCCCGGCCGCCTGCCGCACCTCCCGAACCTCCAAGTGCTGGATATTACGATCTCGGATGTGCTGCACGAGCCCGGCCTCCAAGCCCCGCCAGAGTTCTGTTTCGGGTGGGGGGGCAGGGTGTGTCCTATGGCCGAGATGCAGCGGCCGCGCACGCTGGTTGTGCGCACTAAGCGGCGGCTGGTGTGCGATGTCTGGGCGGCGCGGTACGAGATCTTCCGCCCCCTGATGCTCTCGGGCGTGCGGAAACTCGTCGCCGTCTCGGACGTCGGGTACTCGGACTTCACCAAGGCACGTACGTCCTCCAGGCCCTCTGAGCCCTGCTGACGCTAGCCCTGCCCGAGCCCGCAGCAATCGAGATGGTCCAGGTCTTCACCGTGCCCCACTACCCCTTCCGGTGGCGGTACTGGCAGAACAACGGGCGTTGGCCCCTTGCACGGCTGCTGCGGTACTGGCTGCAGTCGGGTATGCCCCTGACCATCGTGGACCGGGTGGCCGTGTTCGGAGAGCGCGTCGAGCTGTGTGAGATGGATCCGGAGTCGGCTAGGCGGCTCGAGGACGTCCGGACTGTGTCAATCGAGGACTACGGGGGTGAGCTCGAGGCCAGGATGGTGCAGCAGATCCTGGAGACGCAGGAGAAGGGGCGGCAGCTGCAGCTCGAGCGCATGCGCGAGATGAGCGAGAGCGAGATACGGAGGAGGGCTCTGAAGAAGTACCAGGAGTCGGAGGGCCTCAAGCCGATCTGGATGACTTGGCGTGGCGAACTACTGCTGTAGCATTCCGCGGTGCAACGTTGCTCCGCCTCCACATGACCGTTCCGACGCTCCGATCCCCACCGGAATGATGAGGTGAGCCTTGCCACCGCCCACTACACCATGTCCACGCTCTGGCCCTACCCCGAGGACGTGCTGCACCTCCTCGCCCCGCACCTCCCGTACGCGACGCTGGGCACCCTCACCCGCGTAAACACCCTCTTCAACGCCGCCCTCACCCCGCACCTCTACCACACGATGCTCATCGACGACCGGCGGCACCCCCAGCGCCTCCGGCGCGCCCTGCACTCCCCCGGCGCGGCGCACACCCGCGTGCTCTACCTCGACGCGCAGCACTCGTGCGACGAGTGCCACGCGGCGGGCGCGCCTACTCTCCCGAACCTGTCCCGCGTCATCCTGACCTTCGACCGCGGCGCGCCCCTCCTCAAGCCCGAGGGCGTGTGGCCCGACGACCCGTGCCGCACGCTCTCGCGCGCAAGACCCGAGACTCTGGTGGTGCGCGTGCGCTCGGACACCGCGCCGGCCGTGTACGCCGCCCTGCCAAGACACATGCGGGCGGAGGTTTATGAGGGCGCGCGCGTCGTCGTGTGCACCCTGCTCGGGCGGGGGTCGCGTCTCGTGCCGCCGGAGCGGATGGGGATGACGCAGATCCTGCTCCCGTCCGAGGGGTTTGACTGGGGCCCGGTGGAGCGGCTCGCGGCGCATGCGGCGCAGGCCGACCTCACGCTCGTGGGGATGGAGGGGCTGCCGCCTAGAGGGGAGGTAGTGGAAGAGGAGGAGGTGGCGGGGGAGGAGACGGCGGAGGAGACGGCGGAGGAGACGGCGGAGCGCTGGTTCCGGCGGCAGGTGGTGAAGCATATCCGGGAGGTGGTGGAGGACGGGGAGGTGGAGCGCGTGGTCAAGGAGCGGTTGGCGGGGCTGAAGATGCTCACGCTCAAGGAGTATCTGAGCCAGGGGGACCGGACGGGGGAGGTGCCCGCCGGCGTGGTGGCGGAGGTGATGCAGCGTTAGTCTATAGCCGTGAGGAGGGGATCCAGTGGGAGCGATGCACTGCATGCGGACTCTGAGGCTCGGACACGCTTGTGCTGCTGTACCGGAGCTGGGGGCGAGAGCCGGGCACGGACTGGGCACACTGACAGCCGCATGCGCCAGTTGGGTGTGGCGCCAATCCGCCGTCACTCCCAAGTCCATACTACAAGCTGCATCTGGCTGCTGGTGGCTGGGTGGAGCACGTGGCCTCTGCCAACGTTGACCGAATCAAATATGAGGGCTGGCCGAAAACCAATTTGATTCCGGCCCGACAGCACAAACTCCGACACCACGTGCCCTATCGCCGACAGATTTCAGTCCCGCGGATCCTGAGAGCAGGCCCCGCGGCAGGCTGGCGGTGCACGACTTGCTCGA
>JAMALN010000672.1:0-21832 GCA_023630115.1 Cutaneotrichosporon sp. PK4640 | reverse complement strand
TCTGGCGTGTCAGCTTGACGTGCGACCGATCACTCACCTTCGTTCTTGCGAATAAAGTCCTTCATGGTCCTGCTGACGCGAGACAGTCGCGACTGAGTGGAGTCAACGCGGGTAGACAGGTCGTCGAGCATCCTGCCGTTAGACGGGCCATACACATCTGACTCACTCGCTATGCTCCGCCACTTCGTTCCCGATCAGCCCTGCTTGAGACGCCAATGTTGACAGTGTCCCAGAGATGAATCCGAGGGTGTCGTCTTGCCGCCGCATGAGGGTCTGTCTAAGCAACGTCTAGCGTCTTGCCACCCACCTGCTGCTCTTCGCGCTCCCATCGCTCAGCCTCGGCGTGGTCATCGTAGCTTGCAGGGTCGTCGTCATCGCGGTACGGCGCGTAAGCCGACGCGTTACGCGAGCGCGTCGCTTCTCCGACGGCTGTCTTCAATCGCTTGCGTTAGACTCTCGCCTCGGTCGATGGACGAACCGAAACCTCTGATGTCACGCTGTTGACAAACGCGCGGCGCTCCGCGACTTCGGCGTGTGCGAGGCCCCATCGCCCGCCATGTTGTTCGACAACACGGACTGACTCGTCCAAGTCCTCCAGGTCGGTCTCCAACAGTTGCAGGGCAGACTGCAGCTCCCCCTTCGCTTCGGCCAAGCTTGGGGAGTTGTGCGATGTGGCCTGAATGCGCCGATAAGTCTCTAGCAAGCTTGCGACATTGCTGATGCTGGCCTCCACGTCGCTTTGCGGTCAGCACTGTGTGTCTTGGGAAGGTGGAGGGGCGAGCTGCTCGGTGGCAATCGAGGTTGCTCAACCTCCGCATCCCGGCGCTACGAGCCACCGCTGGGGCTCCCTCCTTCAGCGATGCCCCTACTCAGGTGTCCACCGACCACCGTGGTGACACCCCTGCAGCCGCGTCCTCACCTCTTGGCGTCGACGTATGGGTCTCGGGACATGATGGAGAAGGTGTGAGTTGGGAAGATCAACAATCGCTTACGGGAGCAATTGACTGCGTGGAATCGCGTGTCGTCATCTACCTCCACCCAAGACACGCGACGTCGACCTCCACCCGCGAGTATCTTTCCACACATCTCCCTCTTCAACCCCACTTCCCAGCGCGGCCGACGATGGGCGGCCCCAGCAAGTATCGAAGACGGAAGACCCCCATACGCAACCTAACGCTGGGGATTAGCATCGCGCTGTGGGCTCTACTCACATGGGTCGGCTATTGGTGCTTCACAAACGATCAAGCAACCTCGGGGCTATGGGGGTGCGAAATGGCATACATGTACCCGTCGTTTCTACCACTTAAAGGAGTGGACGACACGGGTTCAAGATATGCCTTGTATCTCTATCGAGAGGGGGGCATGGATTCACCAACTGTGCGTGCACTTGCTCTGCAGCTCTGACACCAGCCCTCTGGTCACCGTGTCATCTTCATTCCGGGCAACGCGGGGTCATACAAGCAAGCACGGTCCATTGGCGCTTCGGCAGCTACACAGTTCCACAAGGGGAGGGATACAACCTGGACGAAGAACGTAGACCTCTTTACGGGTAAGTGCTTACAGCCGGACTGAACTGACCGGTCCAGTTGACTTCAACGAGGACTTCTCCGCACTGCATGCCCCAACTCTCCGCTCACAATCCCATTTCCTGGTCAAGGCTATTGCGCGCGTACTCAAGGCCTACGACCATCTCCCCGTGGACGAGCGCCCAACCAAGGTGACCCTTCTCGGACACTCGATGGGCGGGATTGTCGCTCGCCTGGCAACAACCTTGGCACAGCCGACGATATGGCAGCCGTCCCCAGTGGACGTCATCATCACCATGTCGACGCCCCATCTACAACCTCCCGCGCCGTTGGATTACGAGATGGAGCGCATCTACGCAGAGATCAACTCGGTGGCGTACTCCGATCCAGCGCCACTCCTGATCTCCATTTGCGGCGGCACCTCGGACATCCAGATCGTGTCGGACGGTTGTGCCCTGTCGGACAACTTGGTTGGGCCAAATGACGGCTTTGCCGTGTTCTCCACCAGTATCCCCGGAGTGTGGACCGGTGTTGAACACCAAGCGATGGTTTGGTGCGACCAGGTCCGGTACCGCGTTGCGCGTACACTGCTCGACATGGGCGAAGCATCCTCTCGCCAAGGCAAGCTTGCAGCAGCTCACCAATGGCTTCTGGGGCGGTCAGGAAACAAACAAGCCCTGCCCACCCTCGACGCTACGACCCGGATCGATTATGCTGCGCCCAAGATGTCGGTCCTGGTCAAGGTTACATATCCCACCGAACGGTCACTTGTCGACCCTCCTCTCAGCGCTCAGTTCTGCCGCGCGGAAGGCGACTGTCAAGAGCAGTCATTCTCTTCGTACACGGTCCCGTGGCTGGCTGTGTCCGACAGACCATTTCCCCTGCTTGGGGAAGGCAGTCGGCCGGAGGACACGGTCTTCGTTCTCGACTTTGATCTTCCTGACGAGAAGCTGGGATGGCTGGAAGTTCGCCACCCTCTTGGCGCATCGATACACTCCGGACCTCTTGTGAAGCAGGAAGTCGCAGGCTCACGATGGCGTGAGTTGCAATGGCTTGCGAGCTGCTGACCTTTGGCAGAGTCTAATGGGCAATCCCCTCAACCCACGCATTTCGCGCTACAGTTCACGTCGCCGGTGGTGTCCTCCCTTGTCGCCTATCGTCTAATCATGGAGACGGAGAACTGCCAAGGTTGGTCATCCTCCCTTACCTTCATACTGACTCAGATCGCATGGCAACTGTGCGATTCACCTCATCGCCGGCCACCCCCTTCTATGCCCCATCGCACGAGGCGCGGTACTACCCTGTCCGAGGCGGCAGCGTCACCTTACACTCCCATATCAGCGGTTCGCCTTGCCTGGGCTACCCACAGTCCACCCAAGGCATCAGCATCGACATATATCAACACCCAAATTGCCGCGTTCGCTCCGTCAGCGTCTCGGTCGACCCGTATGCGTCCTTGGCAAAGGCCATGCTCCGTCTGCGGATTGCGGTTATCACGTGGTGTACGGGGTGGGTTGCGACCATCCTGTTCCTCCAGCTGAGCCAATATGCCTGTAATGGTGGGTGCCTTGCTCTACTGCCACTGACTGCAGGCTCGCTCCCATCGTTCTCCGATGTTGTTGACGAGCATGGGGTGCGACTGACCCTTCTGGCGGTTGGCCTGTCGGCTGTTGCCCTCGTCATTCAACAAGTCGGCAGCGGACTCGGGCTCCCTACGGGTCGCCTCTTCGTAGGCCTCACCCGTGTCACCTACCTGCCTCTCATGCTCTTGGCGGCAGCCTGGTCTGGAGGAACCGTGGCCCTGGTCCACATTCTGCAGCAAGCGTCTTTGAAGCTCCTTGGCAGAGTGCTTCAGCCCGCACAAGAGTGAGAGGACCTTAGATAACCGTGCTAACAACAGCAAGCGGGTGGAGAAGCCTCCAACCAGCTGGACTATTGGGTCGCGGGTAGCCTTGGGCCTCGCCCTGCTGGGGCTCATCAGTATCATTGTTCCACACCGGCTCGTCTTCGGCATACTCTTCATCGCCCATTTCTCACTTACTGCATATGCCTCGGCAGAAGGCTCAGTGCGTCACAGCGTGTCAACTTGTCCCCACTGACTATCAGTCATCGCGACTCCATCTCATGGAGACGTTGCTTCTGCTTATGACCTTCCTCCTCCCTCTCAACCTCCCGGCCCTTGCTGTGTGGGGAAAGAACTTCTGGATCCACGGCCAACATGCCTTCCCAGAAGACCGCGCCATCCTCCCCGTGTTGCCCGCTCTGGTGATGGTGTTGGTGGCCAGTTTGGAACGGCCACTGGCCGCAACAATACGGTGAGACCCATCTTAAGAGTGAGGCTGATGGTACAGGGTGCGACAAGCCGCCAAGTGGAGCGCAGCATTCGTTGCCGTGGTTTCGTATGCGTTCGCTCCTGGTCGCCCGTACATTCTGGGGCTAGCAGTGAATGTGGTCTTCACGTTTGCAGGGGTCCTCATGGCCATCAACTCGGGAGCGCATGGGGTAGAAGGGGGACAGCGTTGAATCAATCAGAAGCGAGGGGTATGTAGGAATGGGGTTCGTGGCTGAAGGTGTGGCAGCAATCCATTCTCTTACAGTATGTACAAGGTGTCGGACAGCACAAAAGGTCTACAAGTAGTACACGGTCCTCATCGCCCTCGCCCGCTGCAGCCCTAACAGTACATCAGTCGCGCTTGATACCCGCAGTCCTCTTCTGGCGAGTCGCCTGCCACTGTTCTGCCATGCGCCTGTAAAGTTAACGAGGTTGCAACAGGGAAAGCAAGAACGTACCTTGCGCGGACGAGTGACAGCACCGCCAGGCCGACCGACTTCAGCGACCGCTTCGGCCGAGTGGGTCGAGCGACCTCATAGCCCATGGAGGCAATTGCACGCAGCGTCGCCTGTTCGCTGCGGGGGTCAGCATTGGTCGGTTTCCAATACTCACTTGAGGCTCATCCCACCCACGCAGAGAATGAGGAACTTCTTCTGTAACGCCAGTGCGTTGCGGAACGTATTCTCGCGAGCGTACACCGCCTTGAGATATTCGATCTGCGCAGAGAGGCGGCGCAACTGCACCTTAAACCTTTGGCGCTGCTCGGAAGTTGCTTGGCTAGCAGTTAGTGACCTGCTGAAGGCGGAAACATACGTTTGGCTGTCGACGTGTCTGAGCCGCTCTTGGAGAGCCGAGCATTCGTGGCGTGCATTTTGGGCCTGTTGTACGGCCCTCATCAGCTCGGCCTGCTTGGCACGCAGACTCTCCTCAAGGTGTGCGAGCTGGTCCGCGTGCGCCCGACGATTGATGGCCTGCTCCGAGCGCACGAGCTGAAGCTCCGACCCAAAGGCGGCACACTCTCGTCGTTGGACAGCCATATCCTCGCTGAATTGCGCCAACTCGTGTGTGATGCGCGTGCGTTCCGCGGTGAGAATCTCGATCTCGTGCTCCTTGTCGGCAACCTCGTCCGAGCGGAGGCGGAGCTCCTTCCGCAGCCGACTCGAGTCCTCATAAGAGGTCTGCAACGAGGACCCAGCTTGGTCAAGCGAAGCTTGCAGAGTCCGAACCTTGTCCCCAGCCTTGGATACTGTGGCCAGCTGATGACGGAGGCTGTCGAGGGTCTCGTTCATGTGCTTGATGGTCGACTGCAGCGTGGACGCCTCACGATCACGTTGGGCGACAAGCGCCTCGCTCTTGCGCAGTTGCTAGATGTCAATTGCGTCCACCAGGCGGTCCATTACTCACCGCTGACAGGGCCTCCTTCTCCTTATGGATCTGCTCGTAGCGTCGGGCGGACTGGGCAGCGTCGTCTTGCGCCTCCTCGTGAACACGAGCGGTTTCCTCGGACAGACGCTCAAGCTCCTCATCGTACTTATGTCGCATGTCGGAGAGCTGGAGACGCAGGCGACGGTTGTCCTCCTGCAGTCGTTCCTTCTCGGCGGTCATGTTGTCACGAAGGCTGGAAAGGCGCTGGTGCACCTCATCAAGAGCAGCTTCCAGCCTCTCGTTCCTGCGAGGGTTAACGGCGTTTTATCCAGACACTCACTTGCTGCGGCCCTTCTCCAAGGTTTCCTCCCTCTGCTTGTTGAACCGACCTTGCAGGATCCGCTCCTCCTTCAGCTCGTCGATCTCTCCCTTGGCAGCAGCGAGCTGCTGAGCGAGGCGAACAGCGACAAGCCCTGCTTCCTCTAAGGCATCAAAGTTCTTGTCAAGCTGGCTTTGGGCCGCGTCAAACTCCTGCTGCAAATGATCAAGCTCAGCGCGGAGAATGGACTCGTTGGAATCCTCGATGGTGGTCTGAAGCCATGACACCTGTGTGTCAGCAAAAGACTCAACGCTGCTGCCACCCGGAACTCACGTCCTTGAGGGGTCCAGGGGTCCGAGGGGAGCGCAGTGCTGAGACGGCCCTGTGCAAGACAGGTGTGGAGCCGCGCATGGAGTTGGCCCAACGAGCGGGGGAAGCGATCTCCCGCGACTTCAGCCGCTCAAGGAGAGCCTCCTTCTCAGTTTCGAGGGCACGGATGCGAGCATCGCGGTCCTCGAGAGTCTTGTGGCGAGCCGGCATGCCCTCAAGCTCGGCCTTCAGCCGCCCAATGTGGCGGTAGGCCTCGTCCAGCTGTTCTTCGTAGACGGCTGCCACGTTCGGTGATGACGCGGCGGCCGTGTCACTGGTCTCGTCGACCTCAGTGGCGTCCAGCTTCGCAATCTCGAGCTGATTCTTGAGGGATTCGAGCTCAGCCTGGGAGCTAGCTTGTGCAGCCTGTGCGGCGGAAAGGAACTTCTCCAGCTCGTCGATGCGCTTCTTGTTGGCCTTGATCTCGACATTCGACGTGGCGATTTCGTCTTCAAGCTCTTGGACGATCTTGCGCTGGTCGGAGATGACATTCTGGTCGTCACTCTGGCGACGCTCGAGACTGGTGATCTGCTGAGTCATGGCGTCCTTCTCTGCCTGAAGAGAGTCATTCTCCTGCTGGAGCGAGGAGAGACGACCCTCAAGCGAGGCCGACTCGCGAGCGTGCTCCTCAATTCGATGCTCAGCGGCTGCGAGACGAGTCTCGAGGCTTGACGACTGCTCCATGCGGATCTCAGCCCAGCTTTCAGCGGCGGCGAGACGCTTTTGAAGCTCCTCCGTGTCACAGCTGGCGAGAGAGCGATCACGACGAGCAGCGTCAAGCTGTGACTGCAAGACACACGCCCTCTCCTCGGAGGCAGCAAGCCGGCTTTGAAGATCCTCTGCTCGACGAGTGCCGAGCGTTGCCTCGTGCTCGGCCGAGTCGAGCTGAGATTGCAGCATCTCCGCGTGCTCCTCGGCTTCTTGAAGCTGCTCGAGCGTTGCCTGCTCGTTCGCGTGGGCCTCGGAAAGACGAGCTTGAGCATTTGCTAGCGCCTCTGCAACGACTTGTGCGTCGTCCTGGGCGCGAGCCAAGTCGCCGCCAAGAATGGAGATCTGTTTGCGGAGTTCGTCCTCTTGGACAGCACTGGATGGCCGCAGCATGTCCAGCTGCGTCTGCAGACGAGTCACCTCCCCTTTGGAGCGACCGAGCTCGTCATGTAGAGACTCGATCTGCTTGGTGTAGTCGGCGCCGATCTCGGTGAACATGTGATAGTGCTCTTCCGTCTTCTTCGTGAAGTCACTCTTGAGCTTCGACATCTCATCGTGCGCATCCTGAAGTTGGGCGCGCGAATCTTGAAGCTGGGCGCGCAGTGAGGTTACCTCGAGGGCCGAATCGCCTTGCGGTGCGGTGCTCGAGTTCAACTCGCCAACCAGCCCACGGTTGTCGACGTCCAAGCCAGCGTCCCGTATGACTTTCAGGAGACGCCGACGCTCCTCGCGCCAGTCCTCTTGCTCTTGGTCGAGGTCGGAACTCGTGTCGAGCAACTGCCGGTCAAGCTTGTTCAGGTGCCTCTGGATCTTGGCAAACGGGGAGACACTGTCGAGATGGTGCAGTGAGCCTGTTGACGATTCTGCGTGGGAGACTCGAATCTCGGAAGCCGCGAGACTGGCTCCTCGGAGCCGATGACCGTCCGGGGAAGTGAGGGATTGCACCGATGTGTTGGAGGCTGAGCCTTCGCCTTCCGTTGTCGTGGCGCCATCAGACCTCACTGTCGCAGACGTGGAGGCCGGCGAATTTCGGGGAACCAAAGCAGAGCGCAGGGGAGAAGGACGTGTTGGGAGAGAGGTGACACCCGGCATCAGGGCGCCCTTTGGCGCGGCAGAGTTGTCGAGAGGAGCCCGCGAGGAGTCTGGGTAGTCGACGCTTGGGGAGGGCGGCCGCTGATTGCGGTACCTGGTCGTGACATCGCGAAGAGGGGCGACGGCGAAAGGAGTCGCAGCGGCCCGGGCAGCGGTCGAGGGCTGGTCCATGTACCGAATGGCGACAGGCGTAGCCTCTGGAGAGTTAAGGAAGACGGGCGAGGGCGACCGGCCCGCGACGACAGTCTCTGTGGCGAAGTCGTGAGTTGCCTCCTGCTTGGAACCGTCGTAGTGGTCAACGCTTATGCCGGGCAGGTGGAGAGGCTCGCGTCCCTCTGGTGTTGTGGCCTCGTTGTCAGTCGAGGAAACCTCGCTCCTGCTCAGGCTCGGTATGCGTGCCTCGTTGCCGGGCTTGGGGGTGTTCTCGGGGGCCAGGAATGGTGATGTCGAGCGGCGAGGATGGCGCGGCATGGGAGTGGCGATCACGGAAGGCTGATACTCTTCGGTGCCGTCATAATATTGGCTACCTGTGGAGGGCGCTGGGAGACGCTCAGACACGGAACTGTCGTCGTCGTAGACGTGCTGGGTTGCCGGCTCTTCTGCACCACCGCTTGAGGCGTCTGTCGCCGACAAGTTACCGATGAAGGAGTCGTACGAGACGTCCAGCTCACTGTTGGGGAGACGGTTTGTTGAGCGGAAAGCGGGAGAGGGAACTGCGGTGGCAGAGGAGCGCAGTGGCTTCACGGTTGACTCGCTCCGCGCTGTTGCGGATGAAGGCGGCGAGCGCAGGGCGCGCCCGATGTGGGGCGTAGAGTACTGCTCACGCTAGCCGTCAGCACGAGAACTGACTGGTGCTCACCTCAGACTCATTCGCCAGAGAGTCTTGGCTACTCCCGACGTCATAGTCGTCGCTGAGGTCGAGATCGTCGTGTTGAAAGCTGGGGAGCGACGGCAGCTCCATCTCCTCGTACTGCTGGACCCGTTTGAGCACCCTCGAAGGGGTGTCGAGCAGGTCAGCCATGGCTGTAGGCGAGGTGCGGGTAGTTGTTGAAGTCGAGTTGAGGGTGTTGAGGAGGTTTCGCGCAAGTGCAGTGGGATGATGGGGTGGATAGGTCTAACGAACGAGCACTGTTTGTCGGACAGGACAATGATGGTGGCATCACCCTGCTGTTGCTCCCAGGATCTCCAGTACCCCAGTCATGTCAGACCCCAGTCATGTCAGGCACGAGAAAGCAAACACGGTCCACGTGCACCCCACGAGTGCCACGCGAGGAGAATGGTTGCTCTGAATTTCCAATTGCAAGGTGGGGGTGTGAATTAAGTGTGGTCCTCCCCACCTGGAATGAGACCATCGGAAAGGCATGGCACCCGCACCCTTTGAGGAATTACAGGGGGTACCAATTAGTGAGCCCCCATAGGCCCACAATGCATGGAGACGCACGCCGGGGGACGGCGACGCGGAAGAGGAACTGCAGCGCAAACCCCCACGCACCACTCAGAGCTCGTCTGAACGTCTCACTCTCCACCTCCATTCCTAGACTTCCATCTTTCCATCCTTCCGACCTCATCCACAAGTCATCTCAAGCCCCGGGCGCAACCCCCCCCCTCCCTCAGACGCCCCTCCCGACTTCTTCCCCCCCTTTCCGCCCCCCATTTTACGATTCTCACATCTTGCGCGCGTAACACGACAACGCTTTCACTCCTTTTCACCACCACCCAGGCATGCAGCCGTACCGCCCTGCTTCCCCTCCGGGGTCGCCTACCGATGTGAAGAAGGAGTCCCACATCGGCTTCCAGCCCGCCTCGGCCCAGGCGCGCATGGCAGGCGACGCCGCTGTGCGTGACTACGAGGCCAAGCAGCAGAAGTGAGTCTCTGTGCCGCTGTGCCTCCGTGCCTTCGCATTTCCTCTCGAGGGGTCGCTAACAACTACAGGCTGTCGGACGCCATCGAGGCCACCAAGTATCTCGTTGCCGACCTCAAGAACTTTAACCACGAGCAGTGGAAGATTCGCTACCCTCACTTTGCCCAGGTGCCCGCCACGCCGGGTAGGAAAGGTGCGCCAGTCATCAAGAGTGCGACTGACGGAGCAGCCGCGCGCCCCGGCCTTGGGCGTAGAACCCTCACTTTCGCCGACGAGCCCGCGCAGGAGACTGAGGTCGTCGTTACCTCGCAGCAGAGGCCAAACCGCCACCAGCTGAAGCGTTCGGTGTCGTTCCTGCCGTCGCCGCAGTCGAGCCCCTCCTCGTCCGTGACCTCGACTCCCACCTCCGAGGAGCCCGAGTCTTTCAACGAGGACCAGACTCCTTCCAACGAGGAGTTCACTATCCTTAACCTCGACCTCAACCTCGGCGCGACCCGGCACGCGAAAGCCCTCATCTCCCAGCTTGAGCGGTCGTCAATCTCCGCCCTCCTGGACAACCGTCTCATTGCCACCCTCACCCACCTCGACCTTCTTCACACCCGTATCCACGATGCGCACTCTCGTGTGCTCGTTACCGGCGACCTCAACGCCGGCAAGTCGACCCTGGTGAACGCGCTCCTCCGTCGCTCCGAGGTGATGCCTACCGACCAGCAGCCTCTGACTACGCGCTTTGTCGAGGTTGTTAGTGCTCGCGAGAATGGTGACAAGGAGGAAATCCACATTCTCGACTCGCCAGCCAAGTACAACCCTGAGGATCCCTCGACGTACAAGGCTGTGCCCGTTGAGCAGCTCGAGGACCTGTCCACGGACCCCGACTGCGACTCGTCCGCGCCTCCTCTCCGTGTCTTCCTCCGTGAGAACACTGAGACGACCTCGCCCTCCATCCTCCACAACGGTGTCGTGGACATCTCGCTCATCGACGCTCCCGGTCTGAACCGCGACTCGATCAAGACGACTGCCAACTTCGCGCGCCAGGAGGAGATTGACGTCGTCGTCTTTGTTGTCTCCGCTGCCAACCACTTCACTCTGTCCGCCAAGGAGTTCATCTGGCAGGCGAGCCACGAGAAGGCCCACCTCTTCATTGTTGTCAACCGCTTCGACCAGATCAAGGACAAGGAGCGCTGCCGCCGTGCTGTCATGGCCCAGATCAAGCAGCTCTCTCCTGAGACCTACGCCGAGGCCAAGGACCTCGTCCACTTTGTCGACTCGGCCAAGGTTGCCTTCGGTTTCGATGACGAGAACGACGACGCCGACGACATCGACGAGACCTTTGCGCACCTCGAGCAGTCGCTCCGCTCGTTTGTCCTGGTGAACCGCGCCAAGTCCAAGCTCGGCCCTGCCCAGAATTACGTCACCCACCTCATGGCGGATGTTGAGCTCCTGGCTGCTGCCAACTCTCTGGTGGCCACCAAGGAGCGCGACGCCGCCCTCAAGGAGGTGGAGCGCGTCAAGCCCGAGCTTGACCGCATGAAGACTAGTAAGGACTTGCTCGAGGAGGGTCTCGTCACTGAGGAGGAGTCGGCAACGGGCAAGGTTGTAGCTCAGAGCCAGCAGTCTCTTCGCCTTGCGCTCGACCGCGTTGGTCGTGGCGAGTATGCTGCCGGCGTGACCGCCCCAGTCTACCCCGGCCTTCTCGGTGCTTGGGACTACGCCGCCGAGGTTCGCAAAGCTCTTCTTGCCTCGCTCGACATGGCTGTGCGTGGCGTCGAGGACGACGCTCGCATCGTCACTGCCGATACGGTCACGCACATCACCGACATCGGCGAGAAGCACCTGCCAGCCGACGTCGAGAAGTGCAAGCGTGTCTTCAACCCGCAGGCGATGTTCTACAACCACGCACGCAAGAACCGTCGTGCCTCGGGCCTCCAGAGTGTCGGTCTCGGCCTGGCTGGTAACTCTGCGCTGTCCGATGTCGTCGTGTCCGACATCTTCGACCTGCAGCACTTCTTCTTCCTCACCGAGTCGGTTCCCTCCGCCGTTAGCGACAAGGTGTCCCCATTGCGCGATTTGATCCCGTTGAGCAAGGAGGTCTCCAGCATCGGCGCTGCTTCGCTCGCCGTCGGCGCCTTCTCTGTGGTCGGCGGCAAGGCCCTTGCTCTGCGCACCCTTGTCGAGACTGCCATCCACCTCTCCGACCTCGCCGCCAACCCTATGGTGCGCAAATGGGCCGGCCCCGCCATCGGTATTCTTGCCGCTGGCGCTGTCGCCTACGTCATCTACGAGCTCCCACGGTCCATCCCCCGCAACGTCGGACGCAACCTCCGCTCGCAGCTCCTCATCACCTCGGGCGCCACCGAGGCCGACGACGAGTCGCCATTCTTCGAGGCGGAGGCTCAGCGCATCGGGCGGGAAGTGCGCAAGGTCATGCGCCTTGCTGCCTGGGACCTCCGTGAGCGCTTCCGCACTGCCATGGAGGCACGCAACGAGATCGTCCGCCAGAGCGAGGAGACCGCCAAGCAGGCCGCCCGCGCGCTCGAGTGGTTCGCAGAAATCGAGGAGCGCGTCGACACGATCCGCGACCAACTGGGCCTGAAGCTCTAAGGACGACCGTGTACAGAGTGCAGAAGGCCAAGGCGGAACATGTTGACAAGTGTTGTGACTCTTTCTTTGCAAATGTAATTTCTCATGATGCTGCTGTTCTCGGGACTGGCCTGGAGAAGACGACTAAATGGACATCTGCATCTCATATGTACAGCAACTCCCCCTCTCGTGTTCCGCCCCTCCAGAATGGACGCTTCTACTTCGTAAAGATGCTGACGACATCCTCGTTCATGACTTGATGCGAAAGACCGACCTTCTGCGGCTGCGGGTTGAACTTGCTCGATTTGCCCCACACGAGCGCGTACTTGAAATGCGACGCGAGGCCGCGGTGAATGCTGTGACAAACAGTCTCGATCGTGGCGCCCGCACGCAGGCAAATCGGGTCACCGAGGTCGGGCTGCTCCCCACGCTTCTTCGTGTACACCCTGGGAGTCAGCGAGTTCACCACGAACGCACTTGACAAGACCGAGCTCCTTCCAGATCGCCTCCAGGAGCCAGTCGAGGCCGAGGTCGGCCTCACACGAGATCATGACCGTCTTGCCGTCGCCCTGGCGTGCCATCTTGTCCAGCGCCTCCATCGAGATCGCGTCGACCTTGTTGTTCACTGTCAGGGCCGGGATGTACTTGCGCGTGCCGAGGAGCACGTCGATGAACTCGTCGATGGTGATCTGGTGTCAACTCTGAGAAATGTGGGTCACTAACGTCCTCGCGGATCATCACGTCGCAGTTGTGGACTGTTGTCAGCCGGGCAGAGCGATTCAGTGAGCGGACGCACTCCTGTAAGACTGCAGGACGGAACGGATCATGCGCTCGTCCGTCTTGGTGAGCTTGACAGTGCAAGTGATCTACTGTCAGCACAGCAACTTGCTTTCCAAAGGCAAACTCACGGTGATCCCTCCCGCCGTCTTCTGCTTGAACACGACGTCTGGTGACTGGGTGTTCAGGCGAATGCCGACCTCCTCCAACTCGGCCACCAACATGGCACGCTGCTCATCCGACTTCGTCGCGTCAATCATAATCAAGATGAGGTCTGCCGTCCGCGCGACAGCGACGACCTGCTTGCCTCGTCCACGGCCTGGATGGAGTCAGTAACCTCCAAACCAAACGACAGCTCACCCTTAGCAGCGTCCTGCACGATACCGGGAAGATCCAACAGCTGGATGCGCGCGCCCTCGTACTCCAGCACTCCTGGAATGGCCTGCAGTTAGCTCAGCAGATGCCTGCCGGACGCACTGTCAATGTGGTGAACTCGTACGCGCCAACGGCCGACTCGGTCTTGGTCGTCTTGGAGAGCAGCGTCGACTTGCCGACAGACGGAAAGCCGATCAAGCACACGCGCGCGTCTGCCGTGAGTAATGCCCGGGAGAGGACACACCTCCACTCTTCATCACATCGAATCCCTCGCCCTTGGCCGACTTCTTCTCCGGCTCAAGGAGCTGTGCGCGGTACTTGGCGACTGCTGTCAGCGGGACCACGGAAAGCACCCACGTTTGGCCTGTATACGGAAGACGGCGGTGGTCAGCACCCCACATATCACAGCCGGCCGGCATGCGTACCTTGAGGAGACCCAGGTGATACTCGGTCGCTGTGAGGTCAGCTGCGGCTCGCGGGGCGCTCTCACCTTTGCTGCAAGGTTAGAGGGGGAATGTCAGCATATAGTGCACGCGCACAATTTTGCTCAAGCTAACTTCTTCTGCGCTGGCGGACGTCAGTCTTCGCCCATGGCGGCGGTGCGCGTCACGTACTCCGAGACATCTCCTCTGCGATAGTCAGCACGTGCACTCGAGCACTCTCATCAGCCGCAATACGCACTCTCGATGTCCTCAATCTTTTGGAGGATACCCATCTTGACTAGTTCGCTCGGGGGGCTGCTGGCTGTAGTTGAAAGTAGTTGGAAGTTGGATTGTTCTCTGTGAACTCAGACAGATGGATGGAGGTGCACCGGCCTTGGAGGGCTCAGATCGTCAATCAAGATGCGGTGATAACCGAAATATCTGCCTCCACGTAATTTCCTCAGCAATCCCACCCAGGAAGCGTCCATCTTCGTCAACACGACTGCTCATGCATTCATGCACCACTTCTATGCTTCACTAGCTAGCTCTCTTAACGACATCCTCCAGCGCCGTGGCGCGGAATACGCTGTCCTCGGCTTGGGCGAACACAGCATCGTCGCCAAAGTACACAACCAATCCACCCTTGCCCTCGATGGTCTTGCCGATGCGGAACAGCGGTTTGCCGGTGATCGAGTGCGACTTGCCAAGGGGACGCATGAGGAGGTCGTTCTCGGCGATAACCTCTTCTGCGATAGATCGGAACGTAATGTCCTCGGGAGCGGGCATGCGCTGGCCGACAGGTTTGGAGACGGGCCCTGAAGGTTGAGGAGCGCCGTTCGCGGGCTTGGAGCCGGAGCGGAGGGGCGCATACTGTGGCTTCTGCAGCTTCGAGGGAGCAGCGGATCCCAGCTCGACAGCGTCGCGCATGAGCTTGAGCCCCGTGTTGAATCCGTGAGCCATCCCACGGTGCTGCGCGATGTCCGCAGGGAAGGTGCCCTTCCACATCTCGAACCATTGCGCGACCTCGTCCGAGTTGTAGCCTGGGTGGGCGAGCCACATGTGGAGGACGTTGAGCCACTTGGGGAAGAACTCCAGCTCGAAGAGGCGGACAAAGTTGGACGTGCGGATGAGGGTGTGCCAGGGCAGGACAATGTCCTCGAGCGGCTTCATATCCTGGCTGCGAGGATTGACGACGAAAACATCGCGAAGAACGTCGCCGAGCTTGCCGAGCACGTAGTCACCCATGAGCTTGTCCCACTCGTGTGTGGAGAAGATGTCGTCCCGCCAGCGTTGCAGCTCGGACAGGACGCCATCCTCTGGTTTCCATTTGCGAAGCACGGCGCGCACACGGCGCTTGCCGCTCTCGAGAAGGTCTCCGACCCGCTCGCCCATGAGGGGAAGCCATGGGAAGATCATCGATGCCAGCGACACGTTGCGGCCGTCACGAAGAGGACGGCCCGTCCACTCCTCGACCGCCACGGTCACTTTGGGGAGAACGAGCTGGTCGAGAATGTTGTCGTGAATGAAGGGCGGGAGGATCGGGTCCCACGACTCGATGAGATGAACGACCGGCTGGGGATCCAGGACATCCCAGTCATTGTTGATAGCCGAGCGAACTTTGGGTAGCCAGCGTTGCCACAGCAGGCTCTCCCACGCGGTCATGGATCGATCAGTTGCCTCGTCGTCCGCGCCCACTGGCGCTCCGTCGAGGTTGAACGCCTTCTTCCAGGGCTTCAGTGTCGAGAGAAGCGCGTCGGCCGACACCTCAAATGGCTGCCATTGAGCGAACGGCTTGCGCAGTACCATGTCGATGGCGCCGACCACAACGTCGTCGAGGCCGAGCAGTCGATACTCCTTGTCGTGCTTGATGAGGAGGCGATTGAAGGCGTCTTCCAGAGAGTGTAGTGAGGACGACCCCTCGCTAACCTGGCGTTGGCTGATGGCCGAGATCTCGTCCACCGAAGCCTTGACGACCTCCAGGGACTGCAGCTCTGTAGTTGTTAGCGCCGTCTGCGCATTGCAGTTACCTTTGGTGGACTCGTCCGCTTTGTGCCGCGACCGTTCCTCGTCGCGCATGGTCCATCGCCTGCGTTCATTGACGGCCTTGCCCTCTTTGACGAGACTGTTGACCTCGCCGCGAGTAACATCCACGACCAGGCGCAGGTTGTGCCGCAGCTCTGGTAGTTGTGTCGCATCCGTTGACGGCGTCCAGCCGGAGAGGGACAGATCGGCGATGGACTCCACGGTCTTGAGGTCGCCTCCTCGCGCATCAATGACGAGACCCACCCCAGGCCGTGTCGTGTCGGCGCCTTCCTCGGCAAGCAGCTGCTCGTACGTCTTGTGCTCGACCTTGACCTTGACCTTCTTGTGCGTTGTCCAACCCTCCCGGCTGGGCGCAGCACGCTGACCGCCCTTGCGCTGGCCCTTCTTCTGCTTCGGCTGCTCCTCCTCGACGAGTTCGCCCTTCCGCCTCGCCTCGCGCTTGCTGTCCTCTGTCCGAATGCCGGAGCGAATACCTTCGCCGCGCATCATGGTACCGACAGCCACTGGGACGGCTCGACCGTCCTCGTTCAGACCGAGACCTTTACCGGGGGCCCATCCTTGTTTGGCGAGAAACTTGGCACCGAAGCCACCAGAAATGGTAGAAAAGTGCGCCTTCTCAGCGCGCGTGAGCTCGGCTTGGGGGGCCGGGGTTGACGATCGGCTCGGCTGGAAGTTGGATCTCCCAGCGACAGCAGAAGTCCCTGCCTGCATTTGCTGAAACGCTGAGGCAGCTCGCCCAAAGGCCGACTTGGGGGCAGCTTCCTCGGGCTTCGGCAGCTCGTCCGCGGTCTTGGGAGAGCTGGTTGACGCGGCAGCTGCACGGAATCCCAAGCCGCCTCCCCCGCCGCCGGAACGGAACCCCAGACCTCCGCGGCCCCCGCCGCCGAGACCCGCGCGGGGAGCATCATCCTCCTCCTCGTCGACAATGCGCGGTGTTGGGTCGCGGGTCGCTGTGCCGTCGCTCGAGCCCGACTCGGCATCAGAATCATCCGGGGTCTCTGCTGGAGTCCCGTTGGACCCTGTTGCAGCATCGTTCGTCGAAACAAAGGTCGGGGGTCTGTTGATGTCAGCACAGCCCTTCCGCGAGACATACTTGGTCCAGTCGGTCCTCTCGCTTCCTCCTCGCGGGGCACCTCCTCGAGGCGGACGCGGGCCGCTGCCCTCGTCGTTGTCCCCGAAGATGCCTTCCCATGCTGAAGCTTTGCCGTTGCCCATGGTCCTGGGCCGCTTGCGGCGGTGTTCGAAGAGACGCCTCTCTGCCCGGGAATCGTCGTCCTCTTGCGAGTCAAAGCCGCCCTCGCTGCCGGACTGGTTTGACGCGTCCGAGTCGGATCCGTCGTCGAGAAAGTCCTTCTTACGCCGTGCCATGGCGATTTTTAAGGGGAAGGCGCCGTGTGGCGATTGAAGTACGCCGAGGTGGAAGGAGTTGAGTTGGATAGTCGATGTTGTCAATGTCGGTACGTTGGTTGCTTTGGGTGGCAAATGGGGCTTTAATCGCGCTTATTCCGAGGACGTTGCTAGGCGTCCAAGAGGAAAGGCTTGGTGAAATTAGGCGTGTTAGTTATAGGGGATCGACGTACATGACGCAGTTGGAACATCCGGTCCGTTACCCTGATCCCCTGAAAAGCTCGCGTCGTCCTGGTGCCTCACTCTGCCTTGACATGCACCCAGCACCCAGCACCCAGCCTCCCATCCGTGCACGCCAGCCAGCACCCAGCCAGCAGCCAGCCAGCAGCCAGCCATAGCCACGCCAGTCACGCCAGCCATAGCAGTGCCCAGTGTTCCGAAGGCTTCCAAGCGATCCAAGCTACATAGCCCCCGCTTTGCGACCTTGGCGCGCGCGTCTAGCCCAGGCGCCCAGGTGCCCAGGGTCATGGTTGTGTGTGTGTGTGTGCCAGGTAGAGTCTAGACGGCAGTCGCCTAGTCGCCAGTTGACAGACAGTTAATGGATCACAGATGCAGGTGCTCATATCCATCTCCATCTCACTCTCTTCCCCTCACCATTACTCTCCTCCCCTCCCACCATCAACAACCCTCTCCACTCTCCCGCACCCATTTCATACACTGCTAGCTTCCTCTTCGTCAACTCCCGTGTCGCTCTGCGGCATGCTGTAGCGGCGAACAGGAAGCAGGCCACTTCTCTCCAGTCTCCTCAAGTCACTTGCAATGTTCATCTAGCCCGCATCGCCCACCCGGCTCTGAACCTATCTCGGCCTTCTCCCTCTCTCCCTCCCTCCCAACCCACCACATCATCACAATGGCCACACCTGCAATGATACACACCCGCACTCGCTCGCGCTGGTACATGGAGTCGCCGATACGGCGAGCCGCTTCCCCCTTAAAGCACAAAGGCGGAATGCACCACACGGCAAAGCGACGACGCCTCGGCATGTCGTCCCTCAACGTCAACAGGCTACCACCGCCGTCTTCAGACACCGACTCGAATCGCGACTCGTATCCTCTTCGCAATCGTTTCTTCCCCCTCAGCCCTCGCGCGACCCCTCGAGCCAACAAACGCTCCGGTGCCCCACGTCGCCCTAGACATCCTCCACTTTTCGAGGGCGAGGACGCCATGAGCCCACGCAAACGCAAACGTTCCGATGACGAGTCCTTGTCTGACGAGAGTTGGATCGAGACAGAGGACGAGATGCCCGAGTACATTGCCGAAGGTAAGACGGGCTCCGTTGCTCAGCTCTGACCTCCGCAGATGACCAGCACCTCCTGCAATTAGCGCCGGCCTCTGCCCTCCACAGGTTACGCAAGAACGAGCTGATTCGCCTGTGGAAGGTCTGTGGTATGTGGTCTTCCGACGACGAAGGGGACGAGGACATTGGCGATTCTAGGCGTGACCTGAGCAAGGTGGACCTCGTCAACGGCCTCATAAAAGCTGTGAGTGCTGCTCAAGGGAAGGCATCTGACCACCAGCGCAAACAGGTAGCAGCGCTCGAGTCGCCATCTCTTCAAACCTCCACGAGTGACCTCCCTCGGACGCCTAGAGAGTCTGGTAGCTCCTCGTTGACCTCACCTCCGTCGTCATCTGGCGACAGCCAGTTAATCAAGGACATGGAGGCGGAAGCGACCCCGAAGGCACCAGCCCGAGGCAAGAGTCGCCAGCGCCCACAACCCGGCACCGCGAACCGCAAGGATCGCAAGGTCAAGACCACCATTCGACCCAAAGGGGCCGGGCGTCGTGACATTAGGAAGGCAAGATTTGACAACACAGTCAAGAGCCCGGAGCAGAAGATGACACGACTGAGACGTACTCGTTCGTCTACCATCTCGTCTCAGTATGCCACGACTAGTGACGGGTCGAACAACCCCTCCCACGACGTGGATCTGAGGAAGCCTCGCCACCCACCTCGTCGACCAGCCCCAACTTCAGGGGTTGAGCGCACACCCATTATTCGGAGACTTCGCCCTCGTGCCCATGGCAGTGCGAGCTCCAACGGGTCCACCGAGATTGACGCCGACCAGGAAGACAACGCAGACGACGAGCCTGTGTCGGCGAGTAGCTCCCGCCTGCTTCGTCGGTCAGACTCGACATCGACCCGCGAGACCCGCGATCGCCGAGCGAAGCGTGAAGCGCTGCGAACTATGCAGCCTGACGACACGAGCAGTGATGACAACACTCGCAAGCAAGTCATGGAAACCTGTAAGCAGTGACTGCTGTCCTGGGCTGACATCCTTAGCTTCCAGCCTGCCCCCTTCCCAACAGCGAAGACCTCCTCTTCGGACCCGCAGTGGCTCTCGCAGCGGGCCAGTGACACGTTCTCGCCAGAACTCAGCCAATGCGAACATGTTGTTGGGCGACCCCATCGAGATCGACTCCCCGCCGCCTAGTAACGACGACATCTGCACCAGATCGCGTACTACCAGGTCGGGTCGAGCATTCGGCGACATCCAGGAGAGATCCGAGTCCAGCAATGATGTGGACGACGACTCAATGGACGAGGACGATGAGGAAGAGCCAGGAGGTTGGGGAGCCGGTCAGTTTATCTGCCAAGACATGGCTAACGATCTCAGATGCTATCCTCGACGGGGTCACCCACGCCAGCCTCATGCGTCTTCGTCGCGACCAACTCGTGCAGATGTGCGAGCAGCGCAACCTAGAAGTTGGAGGCACGAAGCCCCAGCTTGCGACGGCTTTAATCAGCTGGGTGAGTAACCCGTATCAGGACAGGGTCTAACATCGTGCAGCGTGATGAACGCTTGGACAATCTCGAGTCCACCTCCACTGCCAGCTCGCAGGGCACCGCCCGCCCCGCCTCCCCCATGGTCATGAGCGCCGTCTTGACTCATAACCACCGCAAGGGTGAAGACACACCAGTGCTCCAACGCAAACACATCCACGCGGAAGATCCTGCCACTCCACGCCGATCAGACGAAGACAAGCCCCGCACGCCAGACAACGACCTCAACCTCGACTTACAGGAACTCGGTCTTGAAGACTTCACGATCAAACCCGAGTTTCTTCAGAAGATGGAAAAGATTGGAAGCGGCGGCTTCAAGGAGTAGGTCCACGCCCACGTAGAAGCTAACTCTTAGTGTGTATGTTGGCAAGCTACGCGGGCGCAAGGTCGCCATCTCAGAGTTCCGCGAACATCTGAGCGAGAGTAAGCTGCTTCCTTCTTCTCTGTCAAGTAGCTGACCCTCGTAGTGGACATCCGGGAGCTCAAGCTCTTGGCCGAGTTCCGGCATCCCAACATCGTTAGATTCGTCGGTACCTCTCCAGTAGCCAGGGCTAACCATGCAGCGCGGCATTTGCATTCCTGAGGACACGTCCCAGGTCCCTTGCATGCTGATCAGCGAGCTCTGCGAGAACGGAGACCTGTTTGACTACATTGTGGGTACAAGCCGCTGCTCTGGCTGACACGAAGCGCAATGTGCCTCCACCACCACTCAAACGTGTCCTGCGCCTCATGCTGGATATCGCCCATGGTCTGGAGTATCTGCATCTGCGGAACCCGGCAGTCATCCACCGTGACGTACGCTCGGTTCCAGGACGATGGCTGACATTACCAGTGCAAGTCGACGAACATTCTCATTAACAAGCAAGGTGTCGCCAAGGTCGGAGACTTCGGTCTCGCGCGCGTCAAGCAGAGCACCCGGTCCATGATTCGCAGTCTAGTGGGAACAGTCAACTGGCAGGCTCCAGAGTTGTGGCACCCGCACCCGAAGTACGACTACAAGGTGGACGTCTTCTCAGTTGCACTGGTGTACTGGGAGATGCTGTCGGGATGGACCAGCGAACCGGTGAGTGAAAATGTGTGTGAACCCAAGCTGACTGTCCCAGAAGTACCCGTGGGAGGGTTACAACGAGCACTACATCTACGATGCGGTTGGGCAGAAGCACAAACGACCCCCTCTCACCGGCTTGCGCAAGCACTGGGGAGCAGAGCCTGTCAACCTGATCGAACGGATGTGGCACCAGGACCCGGCCGAGCGTCCCACCATGTCAGACGTCGTCGCGGACCTCGAAGCGCTGCTCGCCGAGCAGTGAACCAGAACCAGTGCATGGATATCAGAAGCATACAAGTAGGCATTGCATAACCGTCTGTACAGTTACATGTAAGCATTGAGAAGCAGGATTTGCCTCGGCGAGTCCACACCTCACTCTCTGCGGGACCATTTCGGTACGACAACGTTCCCGCCCCATGCCCCACTTTTCAGGACACCGCGACAGGAGACGCGTTGATGTGCGCTTGGACGATTTCAGAAGGTCGTCCGGATCAACAACGGCCCACTCGTCCTTCGTCTTGTTGTCAATCTTGTCAACTATCCGCCCAAGATGTCGCGCTTCGCCGGTCGCTCCCTGGACCGCGTCTACTTCATGTTCCTGCTGGTACGCAACCCCCCGCGTCTCGCTGACCACAGTCGCACATCGTACGTCTGCACCTTGCTACCGCGCACGACTGACAACAGCCCGCGACACTCATGATGGACGGCCAGGCAGTCTACCCCGCGTGGCTGACCGCCGGCCCCCTTGACGCCTTCGGCAAGTGGTACATGGCCTTTATGCGCGACCCGATCATGACCGGCGTCCTCACCCGCGACGGCACCAT
>JAMALN010000671.1:0-21907 GCA_023630115.1 Cutaneotrichosporon sp. PK4640 | reverse complement strand
GTGTTTTCTCTAGTTCGTCGTTTCCTCTTCCCCTTCCTCTGCAGCCGCCGACGCCAATGAATACTATTTCAGACAGCCGAGGTGTGTGTAGGGTCTTGAGAGTTTAATGAAGCGTGTGAAGCAGTCTGGAGGCGGGCATGGCGGGGCAAGTCGAGGAGGGGCAAAGGGGCGTGACTGACGATCTTTGGCGGCGGGAGCGCGGACATTGCCGCAAGTTGAGTGCGCGCTAGTACGCGTCTCGTGTCAAGGTACCAACGTGCACGCGTGGCTTGAGTGGTCATGGGTCATGGGTCAGGTGTTGAGTACTGTAATGGAGTTGGGTGGCTCGCTGGTGACGGAACGGGACCTGGTGTGGTCTGTATCACTCCCTCTCCCTCGGGTGCTCCCTCTCCTTCCCACTTCATGCTCTCTATCAATCTCATGTGCAGTGTGCGGCAAACAACTTGACCGATCGCGCGAGCGATACGGTCCGCGCAGCCCGCGTTGCATTTCCCTCTTCGGCCTCCCTCCCACTCCCCCTCTCTCCCGCGACCTCATCTGCGCGAGCACCCTCGCCTTCCATCACCTCCCTGCCCACGTCGGCGGCCTTCTCTCCTCCTCCACCGCGAGCCGTGCCCAACGCCCACTCAGCGCCAGCCGCACCACAATGCGCGAGCTCGCTACTATCCAAGTGCAAGCCGAGACAGCCCCCGGCCCGTTCAGGACTCGCGGGTTGTCAGGACCCCACTCTCCTCCTCTCCCTGTCCCCTACCCCTGTGCCCCAACACCGCCTCTGCTCCTGGTTTCTGTCCTTCTGGACCACTGCCACTCTGGCGGGCTTCAGGTCCGAGTGCCTGGATCGACGGCGGCGCGGGGCGACGGCGGGTGAACGTCTCGCGTCTCGGCAACGTCTCGGCGTTGACTGAGCTAAGCCACTCAAGCACTGGAGGCAGTCAACAGCAGCAGCCTTCCCGTGCTCTCTCGGACGCGTCTAGGAACGGGCCTGGGTATGTCCCGACATGTGAACGGCTACCGCCGGTAGCCAGGCGACGGGCTTGCGCAATCGTGCGTGCAGCAGCCGTGGTGTCCCTGCTGGCCCATGAAAGCTGGCCGGCCCGCGGACCACCTTGCACTCGCACGATACACTGATGGCCGACCGCCACATCCGCCATCAGCGGGGCGCCCAACGTCATTCCTGTTCCGCATGTCGCCATGCCGCCTGTGTCGTGCCCACCGCAGAGGAGGACCTGGGGAGGCTGACACGGCGCTCGGGCCTCGTATCCGGACCACGCAGCGATTCCTTCGGGCGCAGGTCTGGCTGCATCCAGAACACTTGCCACTGCTGCGCACTGCGCTCCATCAGGAACACCATGTCCACGCTGACTGGCCGCTGGCCGCACCCCAGCTCGCCGCGCAGGATGTCTCCCGCGCTCGCTCTCCGCGCTCGCCGCCCCGCCCCGCTCACACTCCCCTCGTACACCTTAGGATAGGTGGACTTCTTTCATCTTTCGCTACTGTTCAACTACTATACACTTCATGCTGCGGACCCCATGCGATTACGTGTGTTTGGTGGTTTGAGCGCTATGCGCGGATGAGTCTATGGCTGCTCACTGCTGCGGGGTGTCAACGACTGCGGGACAGGGGATCTGGGCTGGGGATCTGGGGGAGGTGGAGGGGGCTCGTGCGAGCATGCCCGGAAGGCATGCCCCGGTCGCGCGACTCACAGCAGAGAAGCCCGACTTCTGGCGAAGGGGGCTGGTGCCGAGGACCGAGTTGGCGGGCGGGCTCTGGGCGATGCCGTGGCTCGTGCGCGCAATGTTGGCGAGGTCGACGCCGTTCTGCTTGAGCCCGCCCTCGCGGTAGCGGAGGGCGTCGGCGCGCTCCTGGTCCGACACCTGGCTCATGCGGCGCTGGGGCGCGACGACGGGCTCGCGCTCCGGGAGGTCGTCGACCTTGTCGCTGTCGGCGGGGGCCTCGCCGTCGTCAAACATGGCCGTCTCGAGCTGGGCGTCCAGGCGGCCGTCGTGCTCGGCGCGCTCCTCGTCGTTGATCGAGCCCCAGTTGTGAGCGCCGGCTCCGCCCTTGCGCTCAAACTCGGACTTGTTGAGGCCGGTGCGGGAGTGGCGGTCGCGCATGATCGCGGCGGGGGAGGTGTTGCGCTGTAGGACAGAGCAGCGGCAGTGGGCGCACGGGCCGGTCGTGCGAGCAGAGTCACCGGTGACGAGGGGGGTTCGGGCGGTGGGGGAGTGGGACGGGGCGGTGAGAGCACCGGGTTAGTACGTACGAGTACGGGATACAGAGGATGGTCGTCGTGATCGTGCGAGCGACGTGGCGTGCGGAGGGAGCGTCAGCGCCGGCCCAGCCCCGGAGTCGAGGGACATACCTCGGTACGAGTCATCTTGGGCACTGGTTGGTGGGGGTTGGGGGGTTGCTTGAAGCGGAGAGGATGTGTGAGAGGTAGTAGTGGTTGTGGTGGTGGTGGATACGTTGTTGGACGTGTGGTGAGGATCAAGAAGTATGGGGGGTGCGTGGGCTTTATAGGTGGTGTCCCGAGGTCAGGTGGTGTCGGTGGTCTGAGTGGATCGGCGTTGACGTGCTCGGGCTGCAGCTGCAGTTGGCATGGCATGTGGCTATCGCTCGAGGCTAGGCTGGCTAGCATCGACTCGGCTCGTATCCGCCCAGCGTCTGGGCAGCTGGGCAGCTGGGCAGCTGGACAGCTGGGTAGCATGGGGAGGTGCGGTCCAAGCCGGCAGACGAGAGGGAACGGTCCAAGATCGGATTGTCCTCGTGACCATTACAACGTCCTGCCGCCCATTGCCACTGACGTCAACAATCCCAACCTTGTACATAACAGTCCAATTAGAGAATGACCGCTCAGGGCTAATACACATTAACAAAAAGTAAATACACTCGGCGCCCGCGCCTGCGTGGCCCCGCGATCGCACCTGCCCTCATCCTGCCCTTGTTCAAACTCGTCCAAACTCGTCACCCACAATCCCCACTCTGCGTCCACCCCAAGCTGCCCCCCGCGCTGCCCACTCTGCCACTCTGCCCACCACCCTCTCGCCATCCCGCATCAGCTGACCATTGACTGCATGGCGTCGACATGCGCGACAAAGTGGCATTCGGCATCTCATCCAGCAGGTATATCTATCAAAGCATGTCTATCCAAGTCTCTATTCACAAGCACTGCAACTCACACATCCTCTCCCCCCTCCCGCTTCTTGCGCTGCCACAAAGCGCGCTGCCACCACTTGCGCTGCTTGGGCTCCTCCTCCGTGTTCTCCTCCTTGACATTGTTCTCCCGCACAACGGCGAGGAAGGCGGCCTCCGTGGACGCTCTGACGTGTCAGCCCTACTGATGATCGGCAGAGTGGGCCCCAGCTCCTCCACCCTGTCACCCCGCACCTCGCATCGACTCGCACCGTCCATCGCCACAGCCGTGCCCGTGTCATTGGCTGTGGGACGTTCGCTGGCCTTCCATCCGACTCGGAGTGGTGCGGAGGGCGGCGCGGCGCAGGACAAGGCCGCGCCCCCTCCTTCCCCGCATCGCCGCAGGGTCCAGCGCTCGCGTGCCCTGCGCCCCCTGTCCCCTGCCCCTGTCCCCACTCTGTTTGCCGATCCGCGATCGGCCCACCTACACAACTGAATCGACTCACTCGTGCAGCGTCATCTCCCCCAGGGCCAGGTCGCGCTCGGCCGCCCGCAGCGCGCCGAGCAGCGTGTCCAGCTCGTTCTCGCGCACGCCGGGAATCGAGATACGTGTAAGCGTGTCCTGCGCGACGTGCGCCGGCCCGAACCCCGCCTCGCGGAGGTACGTGACGAGGGGGCGCACGTCTTGCGCGCGCGCGTGCACCTCGTACGTCGCGAAGCGCGACTTGAGGGACGCGGGGGTGCCCACGGCTGCGCGTTAGGGGTGATAACAGGGGTCGGGCCGGGCCGGCATCTTGTTGGCCGCGGCCGCGGAACTCACCGAGCAGCTTGGACGCGATGATGCCGACGCGGTTGGACAGCGCGTCCACCTCCTCCATGCTGTGCGTCGTCATGACGACTGCGCGCTCGCACGTGAGCGTCTCGAGCTGGCGTCAGCAACATTGACTTGAGTATTTACCGTGTGCCACGCCTCGCGCTTGCTGAAGGGGTCGACGCCGGACGAGAACTCGTCGATGAGGATGACGGGCCGGTCGCCGATGAGCGCGCACGCGAGGCTCAGCTTGCGCTGGTTGCCGCCGCTGAGGGAGCTAGCGAGCTCGTCCGACTTGATCGTGAGCCCCGAGACGGCGAGGAGGGCCTCGACGTCGCGTGCGAGCGCGGCGCGGGATACGCCCTTGAGCCGCCCGTAAAGCCACAGGTGCTGGCGGACGGTGAGGTGGTCGTCGATCGCCGAGTGCTGCGGGCACACGCCGAGGGCCTCGCGCGCGTGGTTGCGGTCCCGCACGATCGAGTAGCCCGTGACGCGGACGTCGCCGCGTGTCGGCTGCGTGACGCCGCGCACGACGCCGAGGGTCGTCGTCTTGCCGGCGCCGTTGGGGCCGATGAGGGCGAACGTGTCGCCCTGCGCCACGCCAAATGTCACGTCGTCGACGGACGGCTTGGCCTTCTTCTCAAACTGCTTGGTGAGGCGGTCGACGACGAGCGCGTCGTGTGATGCCTCGGCGCGCGCCGCCTCGGCCAGCACGTCGGGCGTGCGCACGGGGTCCGCGCCCTTGATCTTGCCGCTGCGCCGCGCCCAGTGCGGGATCGGGTACCCCGAGTCGACCCACACGAGCAGGGTGAACGCCAGCGCGCCCTGCGCGAGCATGTACACCACGGGCGCGCCGTAGAGGTTCATCTTGCCCAGGTCGGTGACGCGGCCGCCGCGGCCGTCGCAGAGGAGGTTGAAGATGTTGACGCTGACAAACGCCGCGCGCACAATGCTCGCGACGGGATGGATCAGCGCATAGGCGTAGTGCGCAATGGCCATGTTGCGGTCCGCGTCGCCCGTCTTGTCGCTGAGCTGAATGACCTGGTACATGACGACGTAGTAGAGGAAGACGACGCCGTTGATGGACGCGACGGCGGCCCACGCGCCAAAGCTCGTCTTGAAGAACAGGCTGAGGAGGTAGGCGTAGCACGTCGCGCTGATGCCGTAGAGCACGAGGCAGACCCAGAACTGGCCGAGGGCGGTGAACTGGCCCGCGCCGGCCGCCGCGACCGTCACGATCGTCGCGACGATTAGGATGCCCGGCACCTCGAAGGCGAGGTGGCCGGCCCACAGCGCGGCGGGGCGCGCGCCGTTCGAGTACTGGTTGATGCGGACGCCGGCGCGCTTCTCCGTCGCCGGGTAGATGGTGGCAAAGGCCGGCCAGATGGCCATGACCATGCCAAAGAACGTGATCCACAGGAGCGCCTTGCCCGTCGGCGCAAAGTCGGCGTACGGCAGCTCGCCGTAGCTCACGCGGATGCGGAAGGGGGCGCCGGGCGCGAGCTCCTGGAACCTGGCGTTCGAGTAGAGGTTGAGCGCGCTCAGCCCCTTGACCTGGAGGATGTGCTTGTCGGGGTCGCCCTCGTACGCAACCAGGCCGGGGCCGAGGGCGATGCCGCCGAATGTCTCGTTGCGCATATTGCTCCGGACGGCGGACTCGAGCGCGGCGCGGCTCTCGACGGTGCGCAAGTCCAGCCCGGGGGTCGAGGTCCAGTTGCCGAGCTGCGCGTCGCCGGGCGCAAAGAGCGGCGACGAGAAGTGGTCGTCCGTGGACAGCCACGAGTACGGGTACGTAAGCGCGCGGATGCCCTCGCCGTCCCTCGTCGTCGTGACCGGCTCGCAGCTGGGCGAGCGCCCGTTCATGAACACCATGGGCACGGTCGCGCCGAGCGCGATGCCCAGCACCGCCACGACGGGGATGAGCCACGCGCGCCGCAGCACCCAGAGGCGCTTGTGCGTGACGCTCGCGGCCATCTCGGCGCCGGCGCGCCACCACGGCCGCTTCTCGCCGGGCGTGAGCGCCAGCGGCCCGCCCTTGGCGAGGCTGTCGACCTGCAGCTCGATGAGCGCAATGTCGCCCGACTTGTCTGTGAACGAGCGTCCGCTCGCGTCGCGCGAGAGCTCGGCGAAGCGCGGCGACGCGTCCACGTCCCCCGCGCCGCGGTTCAGCTCGATGAACACGTCCTCGAGCGTCGTGCTGCCCACCGTGTACCGGAGGTCGGGGTCGCGCGCGCGCGCCCGCGCGAGCACCTGCGTGAGGGCGCGGACGTTGGCGACGTCGTTACTGCCGGTCGTGTAGAGGTGGCGGCCCTTGGTCGCGCGCATGCTGATGTTCGGGTCCTTGGCGCGGAGGGCGTCGAGAATACTCAAAGCCGTCTGGGAGGCGTGGGCGCGCGCGTCGTCCACGGCCAGGATGAAGCCGTGCCCGAGGCGCGTCTTGAGGCCCACGGGCGAGTCGACGGCCAGCAGCCGCCCGGGCGCCTTGAGGATGGCAATCTCGTCGCCGAGGTAGTCGGCCTCGTCGAGGAAGTGGGTGGTGAGCACGACCGTGGCGGGGCTGCCGCTGAGGCCGTGGCCGCGCACGTCGGCGAGCACCTTCCAGATCGCGCGGCGGGAGAGGGGGTCCAGCCCGCTCGAGATCTCGTCGAGCAGGAGGAGGTTGGAGCCGCCAGCGAGCGCGCACGCGAGCTGGAGCTTGCGCTTCTGCCCGCCGCTGAGCTTGGAGGAGAGGCACTTGGCCTTGGGCGTGAGATCGCAGCGGGCGAGGAGGTCGAGGTCGAGGGCGGGGTCGCGGCGCCCGTCGAGGCCCTTGATCGCGCGCCAGAGGGCCGCGTGCTGCTCGCAGTCGAGGTCGTCCCACAGCACGTCCTTCTGCCCCGCGATGCCGACGCGCAGGTCGGGCGCGTACTGCACGTCGCCCGAGGTGCGCGAGGTCAACCCCGCGATGATGGACAGCGCGGTGGACTTGGCCGCGCCGTTGCGGCCGAGGAGGCAAAAGATCTCGCCGCGGGGCACGTCGAAGCTCAGGTCCTCGATCGCGAGGACCGACTTGCGCCGGCCAAAGAAGAAGAAGCGGCGCGAGTCGTAGCTCTTGCGCAGGTGGGAGACGTGGATCGCCGTGTGGGGGTCCATGCGGCCCGCGTGGGTCGCGCCGGCGATGGTGAAGCGCGCGAGGAGGCGGTTGACCACGCCCGGCGCCTTGTCGCTGTGGGTGCTCGGGAGGCCGAAGATGGCGCGGTCGAGCACGATCGCGAGGAACGGCCAGAGGACAATGTTGACGAGCCCGAAGACGATGAGGAGGACCGCGGGAGCGTCGCCCGCCGGGCTCTGCTTGGTCCAGCTGAAGCTGGCGGAGAGGTGCTGGACCTCCCAGCTGGCGATGTTGCGGTGGACAAACACGACCAGCGAGGTGGGGAGGACGAGGGTGAGGACGCACTGGGCGGCGGCGCGCGACTTGACGAGGATGCCGACGATGGCGCCGACGAACGTGAGGCCGAACGTGGCGATGGCGGCGAGCGTCGGCTTCTTGGAAAAGGGCACGGCGACGAAGAAGGCCCAGCTCGCAATGCTCACGCCCATGACCATGTACGAGATGAGCAGCAAGCCCATGTTGGTGTTCTTGAAGATGATGGCGCGGTAGATGGCGGCCATGGCGAGGAACGAGGGAAAGTGCGACGCCGTGATGCTAAAGTGCCACGAGAGGATGCGGGGGAGCGCGCCGCACCCCATCGCCTCGAGGAGCTCGGTGAGGCCCGCCGCGCGCTCGGCCGCGACGTACCCCGGCAGGTGGTAGGCGATGAAGAGCCAGTTGACAACAAAAGAAATGACGAGCACGCCGCGCATGTCGTTGAGAAAGTCGAGGCGGATCTTCTCGTCGTACGCCTCCTTGTCGAGGGCGGTGTACAGCCACGCGTCGGGGCGCGGTGGTGCCGTCCCCGTGATCTGGTTGACCCACGCCGCGTCAATCGCCCACTGGAGCGGCAGGAGGCGGCGCATAAAGTCGTCCTTTGTCCAGTCGTCGACGTCGACGACGTTGAGCCCAAAGTCCGCCCCGAGGGTGTAGTTGAGCTCGCCGGTCTGCGGGTCCACCTGGTCAAAGAAGACGGCGCCGAAGCAGTCGCTCCGCGCATTCAGGTTGGACCGGCACGCGCGCCCGATGTCGTCCCGGTTCGCCAGCGTCTCGACGCTGGACGTTACCCCCGCCGCCGCCAGCGCGGCCTGCAGCAGCCCCGCGCCGCCGCCCGTCGGGTCGTGCATCAGCAGCCGGTACCCCAGCAGGTCCGGGGGCAGCTCGGGGAGCGCGGCGACGTGCCCCGCCCCCCACGTCCCCGCGTCCTTGTAGAACTCGAGGGTCTGCGCGATATAGCTCGCCAGCGCCAGGGGGAGGATGAGGCAGCGGGCGAGGTTCCACCATTTGTGTCGCCAGATCACGATCCTGCCGTCAGCGCGGTCGGCGGCGCACGCACCAGTTCTTGCGGGTCAGCGCCGCCGTCTGCGTCCAGAGTTTGCTGGGGCTACGGTGCGTCGCATTGTTGAAGCGTTTGCGCAAGTTCCAGCCCATGGTGCGGGGCTTGTTCGGATGAATGTGGATGTACGCTCCCACCTGCGGGCTTTAGTACGCCCGCGCTAGTGTCGGGAGGGCAGCGGGCGCGATCAAGTGGGCCGATCTCAGGCGCGATGCCAATGGGCACGATCCAGTGGGCGCGATCCCTCTCAGTGTCGTCGGGCCCGGTCTAGGCGGCTCCGGAACGCGGTGCAGCTAGAGTGTAGGTGAGCCGTGTGCACGTGTCGAGGTGTGACGACAATAGCGGTGTTGTCAGTGAGGCCGAGCGAACGGTACAACTGAGCGATTTCCAGAGGCATCCAGAGGCCATAGGTTCAGGTGAGATGGACGGAGCAGCAGTGCGCCGATCCCCATCCGCCGAGGCTTGGCCGCAGCTGGTGGGAACAGGGGCGGGGCGCGGGGCCTACTCCGCAGTTGTTGTCTTGGTGGTCTTGGCCGCGTAAGATATTTGCCCGTCCTTTGCCCGTGTTAGCTAGGTGCCTGCCTCGCCTCCGCTCGCTTCCCAGCTGTATGCCAGGACCCGCGAGCACCACGGTACCGGCGAGCACCACCACCGTGGTGCTCGCATGTCCGTGGCCGGGTCCGTCGCCGAGCACGCCGCGCTGGTGCATGAAGCGGCGTCGCTTCGGACCTCGGTTGGCCGTTGCACAGCTTAAAGCTTGGGAAGCATGTGGCTTAAGGAACGCGCCGCCGCTCCTGTCTACCCTCACCATATTCCCCCGGTCTCATGCATACTGACGGCGACGGAGTGTATCGGCTCCGGCGGCCGGCACCCCTCGCTTCGCGCCGCCGGCTCCGTCCATGTCCGATAGATCAACGGCGGTGCAAGGCAGTGTTGTCTGGGCCTTTGGGACGAAGCCATTCTTGTTTCAGGAATACGCCAGTTCTGAATGGTTCTAAAGCCTCCCGGCTCCTAATCTCCAGGTTACCAGACTCCACAGGCCCCTGTTTCGGCTCGACCGATCCGACCGAGCTTCGCTGGCGGGTCCGGGTTGCGGTGCTGGCGGCCGAGCGATCAGCACATGCGCGACTTTGGTGGAGGCAGTGCAGAGTTGCGTTCGCAGCCGTTCGCGAACATTGGGCTTCGGGCTTCAGACTGACGCATGTGGCTGACGCCGGGTAAACAAGCTGGATCTTGGCACACTCCATGACGCCGCCGAGCCTCAAGCTGCTGCGGCCCCGAGGAATCGCCCAGGCGGGCGGCCAGTGAGCATGCATGGAGTGGAGTAGACATGTCCCGCAGTCCGAGCGTTGTGCAGTCCCCGCCGCTGTGGCTGAAGGGACGGATACAGTAGATTGCGGCTGATTGGCGTTGTACGGGCATCGCCGACAGTCCATCACGATCATCCTTCATCCTCGCGCGTCATTCGTGCTGACACTCGTCATGTATGCAGGAGAATAATGGTGGGTCAAGATGCTTGCAGGTGATTCTACGTGCCCCCGCCAAGCGCCGTGCTTGCAGCTGTAGAGGGTTGGCGGTGCCAAGTGTGTGGAGGAGACCACAGACCATTAACGCTCGTCTGAGGCTACCGAAACTCCGATTACAAGGGCGTAGTGGATCTGTAACCCGGATCGAGGCCCACGGGGTGGGAAGTGGGTCTGATTGAGTGCTGCGAGACGTTGGAGCCATCGTAGAAGGGCCCGAGGCCTTCGTTGCCACGCGGCGCGGGGGAAGGGTAGAGGCTAGGGTGGGGTAAGTCGGCAAGATGCGCTGCGGCTCAAAGGGGCCCAGCCACAGCATGGTCGACCGTCCACCACGGAGGCTGTCTCTGAGCCTCACTCACTGCAGATGGGCGGATAACGCTGTTCGGCCGGCGCGCTTGGTCGCTTTGCAGTACCTCTCTGAGGCCTGGAGCCGTACCAAGTAGCAGTGGCGTCTCCATCCCGTGGCCAAGTGTCCTGCTTTCAGCCGACTGTGGCACAAGCTCGACCCACTCGGCCAGATCGCCACAAGCGGCGACCGTCGGCCCCACATCCCAGCGGCCCCGCCCACCCCTGTCCAGCTCACCTCAGCGGCCTCGCTCGCGCCAGCAGCACCGCTCACCGCCGGCGAAGAGCGCTGCCCCCACTCTGACTCGGCGCAGATCTGCTCCCTGCATCTCATCCGACACGGCCCCAGCTGCAACTTCCACGGCGACCGGCACGATCGGCACGAACGGCGGGAAGTGTACAATGAACGCGGAGGGATCAGGCGGCCAGGTGTTGGAGGGGGCCAGTCCAGAGCCACGGAGCTGGCTCGGCATGACCCGCCGGCCGACGTGTGGCCGCGCAGTTCGCTTCCATGGATGGAACAAGGTACCGCCGTGCGGAACGCAGCACCGGACGCCTCACTGCGGGCCGGAAGGTGGGTGCTGCTCCACCCGCATATCTCGCCGCGACAACCTCGTCGAGGACCTGGGCACTTCCATTCCTCGACCAAGCACTGGGCACTCGGCCTCGGGGCCTCGGGCATGGCCGTCCCCGCTGAATCTGCCGACGAAAACGAAGTGGAGATAAGCTACGGTCGTGTGCTCAGGTCCAGGATTAGCATTCCAGCCGATGTCGTAAGCCCCCATGTCGACCTCGCGCGCTCGAGCGCACTTTGGTCGGCAGCTTCGCCGAGCCCGCCGACGTCCCCACCCTGTGCCCCGCGTGACCCATCTCCGCAAGCACCGCGAGCGTTGTTTTGGCGTTGCACACTACATAAAGATCGGCGCGGGGCACGAACTTGACCCCGCAGCCAACATGACCAACACGCCCCACACCCCCGACTCGGAGAAGGAGCGCAGCCTCTCGCTCGAGGAGCAGCAGGTCGCCGACGAGTTTGCCGGCAAGCCGCGCTGGTACCGCCTCTACTTCAACTCGTGGAGCCAGATCACGCTGGTCAGCGTCATCTGCTTCTTCCTCCCGGGCATGTACAATGCCATCTCGGGCCTCGGCGGCTCGGGCCAGCTCGACCCCACCATCGGCGCCAACGCGTCCGTCGCGCTCCTCTCGGTCGGCGCCGCGACGGGCCTGCTCATGGGCCAGCCAATGTTCGACATCTTCGGCGTGCGGTGCATCATCATGGGCGGCTGGACTTATGCCTTTTACACCGGCTCCCTCCTCAACTACAACCACCGCGGCAACGGCGCCTTTGTGATCGCGGCCGGTGCCATCCTGGGCGGGGGAGCCACCCTGCTTTGGATCACGCAGGGCGCCATCATGCTCTCGTACCCCCTCCCGCATCAGAAGGGGAGGTCGATCGCGTTCTTCTGGATGATTTGTGAGTTCGGTCGGTTTCCGGATATCCCGTCGCTTCTCCGCTTACGCAGTCAACTTGGGTGGCGCCATCGGCTCGTTCATCTCGCTGGGCATCAACTACAACCGTATCAAGGCCGGGACGGTCTCGGACTCGACCTATGTGGCGTTTATGGTCCTCATGCTCGTTGGCTGGGCCCTCTGCTTCTTCCTGGTTCCCCCGCACCTCGTCCGCCGCACTGACGGCTCGCGCGCCGCCCCTCCGCAGGCCAAGAAGGAGGGCAGGTGGTACGACAACTTCTCCAAGAAGGCCAAGGACGAGATCAAGCACATTATCCAGCTCAAGGACGAGCCTCGCATCCTGTTCCTCCTCCCCATGTGCTTTGCCGCCAACTGTGAGTCGTTCTGGCCCTGGCCCTGCGCGTTTCAGGCTGACCCTCAGGGTTCTACTCGTACCAGCAGAACATTGTCAACGGCGGGTCGTTCACGCTCCGCGCCCGCTCCCTCAACTCGGCGCTCTACTGGGCGGCGCAGATGTTCGGCGGCATGGCCATCGGCCTGATCCTCGACATGCCGTGGTTCACCCGCCCCAAGCGCGCCCTCTGCGGCTGGGCCTTTGTCTTTGTGACCGGCAACGTCATCATGGGCGGCGGCCTCGCCTACCAGAACTGGTTCGATGCGCAGGGCAAGAAGAACTTTATCGACTTCTCCGACGCCAAGCTCTACGTCGGCCCCTGCTGGCTGTACATCTGGTACGGAGCCCTCGACGCCTTCTGGCAGGGCTTTGCCTACTGGATGCTCGGTGCGCTCTGCAACACGCCCAAGGAGGCCGCGCGCTTCGTCGGCGTCTACAAGTCGATGCAGTGCGTCGGCGGCGCCGTCGCCTTCCGCCTCACCGCCAACCACCTCAGCAGCATGAAGCAGTTCATCTCGAACTGGGCCATCGTTGCCGGCGCCCTTATCTTTGCCCTCCCCGCCGTGCTCATGGTCACCGAGCCCACCGAGACCGAGGCCAAGGGCCTGTTCACCTCGGAGGAGGACGACCGCCCGGGCGCCCGCAACAAGGAGGCCGCCGAGACCCGCCGTCTCAGCACCAGCGCGTAGAGGGAGTAGGAGAAGGGGAGGGGGACGAGGGGGGCGAGAGTTCGAAAAGTCCGTTTCCGATAGTCTAGCCTCGTCTCTGTTCGGAATCAACTGCATGTACCTATTGTTTGGAGAACTGTTGCCGCAAGACGCGCAAGGGCCTTCAGATAAGGATCGGCAGATGTCGGCAGTTGATAAGAACCAGCCGCTCAGGGGCGGCTCTGGTGAGTGGCTTGCCTTGGCGTCCCAAAGCGTCCCCAAGGACACAAGGCTGTCACATGGCGTGTTCTTATCAACAGCATAGTGATGGCAGCTAGTGGGAGCATGAAGGAGGCGATTGTGGCCGCGGAGTTTAGCGTATCCTGTAACCCAACCGCCACATTCAGTAAGATTGGTGTGCGTGTGCCACATACACACAGCGATACACACACGCACTCTAGGCACAACACAATTCATACACAGCTGCGCATGTGGCATGTTGACACACGTCGCCAGAGCCATTCGAAGCCATCTGACCCCGATCCCCAGTGGCTCCGTATTACCTGGCTGACCCTCACTTCACGCTCCACCCACTACTACGACCCCACGAACGGCGACCTCGCCGCTTCTCCCTCCGCCTCAGGGGATCGCCTCCGCGCCGCGGGGCCGAGGGTGGGGGCGGGGAGGCGTCGGCGGGGTGTTAGGCGAGGCTGGGCACCGCGGGGTCGGCCATCCCGCCGCATCGGGGAAATTGCCGAGCCCTAAGTCAAGCCCACGCTCATCGCCGACAACCGAGATAATAGCTCGCGTCCAGCATCGGTTCAACACCATCATGCCCTACCACCTCTGCATCGACGGCGGGGGCACCAAGACGAGCGCTTTCGTCGCGAACGCGGACACGGGTGTCGTGGCGGTGGGCCACGCAGGCCCGTCCAACTTGTGGGTCATCTGGGTTCAAGCTGACAGCAGGACGTTCGGGCTGGACGCCTGCCTCTCCGCGACACGCGAGGCCGTCTCGAACGCCGTACAGGCGCTGCGTGAGGCGGACCCCTCGTCTGAGATCACCTTCCCCGCCGATAGGGTCTTCGAGCGCGTCTGGGCGGCCTATGCGGGCTGTACGCGCCAGAGCGACCGCGACGCCCTTCTCCCACCCCTGGAGAAGATGTTCGGCGCGGTGCGGCTCACCGGCGACGGCGAGCTTCTCACCGCCCCCGCGCTGGGCGGGGACCCACAGCGCTTCGTCACGCTCATCTGCGGGACGGGCTCGCTCGCCCTCCTCTGGGACTACAAGGAGGGGCGGGCGGACCAGGTGGCCCGGAGCGGCGGGTGGGGCCCGCTCCTCGACGACGCCGGGAGCGGGTGGGCCCTCGGCAAGGAGGCGGTCAAGAGCGTGCTCACGTTCGCGGCGAACCGGCGCGAGCTGAGGGAGTGGCACCGCGACGTGCTCGAGCACTTTGGGCTCGACCGCACGACGGGCGCGGACCGGCTGATTGCCGCGAGCTCGAGGCTCGAGCCCGCGATGGCGCCGGCCGACGGCGACGCGGAGCGCAAGAAGCGCATCGCGGGCTGCTCGAGACTGGTCGTTGCGGCGGCCGAGGGCGGCGACGACGAGGCCGTCAGGCTGCTGGACGTCGTGGCTGAGCAGGTGTGTGCCACCCTCGCCCCGCTCGAGGCCGGGTTGGGGGAGGAGACGATGATCGTCGTGGCGGGCGGACTGGGGCAGGTGGAGGCGTTTTGGGGGCTCGTCGAGACGCGCTTCGTGGAGCGCGGGTGGCGGTTCCGGGCGGTCAAGATGCCGGAGCCGGGGAGGAGCGGGCTCGAGGCGCTGCTCAAGTAGCACGTGCGTGCAGTAGTGCAACATGTATGTATTGGGCTCTATGGCGTGAAATTGAGCTAGTGTGGCGGCTCCGGCGCTAGTTTAGCGCCTTCGGAATCGGAGGCGGTGAGGCGGAGCCGTGGTGCTCTAACGGACAGCGCCGAAGCGAGTGGGGGCGATGTCGGGGTCTGTGGCGGCCGAGGGGAGCATCGATGATGCGAGGAGCGGCAAGGAGCGGGTAGGCCAAGAAGCCAGAGGCGTACTGCCCATGGCCCGTCGAAAACACTTCTGCGTCACCATCCAGGCTGCTGCCACCGTAAAGTCCCAGTCCGATGCATGTACCCAATACAGATGTCTACGTGTTTTATGATAGCTAAGCGGCGGCCTCGAGGGCCTTCTTGAGCAGCCCGTCGGCAGCCTCGAGGCGTTCCGTTGCCTCCTTGGGGGAGCAGCGCCACCGAGCGGCAACCATGCCCTTCTTGACGCTCCCGTCGCACGCGTCGATGAGCCTGTCGATCCCCTCGTCGTCCTCGAGCGCCACCGCAAGCTCAACCTTGGTGGCATAGGGCTCGAGGACGGCGCGGAAGATGCCGCGTGCGCGGTTGATGAGCTTGGCGTTCGAGCGCTTGACGTCGACCATGAGGTTGCCGTACGTCTTGCCGACGCGGAGCTGGACGCCCGTGCTGATCATGTTGAGCACCATCTTCTGCGCGGTCCCGCTCTTCATGCGCGTGCTGCCCGTGACGACCTCGGGTCCGACGGGGCACTCGATCGCGTCGACGCAGTGCGCGGCCATGGCCGAGGGCGCGACACAGCAGATGCCGGCCGTGTAGAAGCCGTGAGAGCGCGCCCACTCGAGCGCACCGAGGACGTATGGGGTCCGGCCGGAGGCCGCGAGCCCCACGACCGAGTCGAGCTCGGGGCACAGAGGCGGCGAGATGGCCTGCAGGTCCGAGGCGCCGAGCTCGGGGCTGTCCTCGGCGCCCTCGACGGCCTTCTGGATCGCGCGGTTGCCGCCGGCGATCAGGCCAATCCACTGCCCGTACGGTGCCGAAAAGGTGGGTGGAATCTCGCTCGCGTCGAGGATGCCGAGGCGCCCACTAGTCCCAGCGCCGACGTAGACCACGCGCCCGCCGGCGCGCACCTTGGGCGCGAGCTCGTCGATCACGCGCGCAATGGTGGGGATGCAGCACTGCACGCTCAGCGCGACCGTCTGGTCCTGTTCGTTGATCATGCCTTGGGTGAGCTCCATGCCAAGTGTAGGACTCACCACACATCTCCTCGGTGCTCGCAATGTCGATGTCCCGCGTCTTGGCGTTGCGCCCCTCGGTCTGCAGCGCCGACAGGTCGATGAAGGGCACGGGGGTCGCGGCGCCACTGGGGCTCGGGGACGCGTACGAGTTGGCAAAGATGCCGTTCGGGCCGTGCTTGATGGTCGCGAGCGACGCATTCAGCTTGGCGATGAGCTCGGGGCGCGGAGGGGACCCCGAGCTGTCGGACGCCGTGTCCGTCGCCTGCCCGTTGGTGTGCCCGTTGGTGTGCCCGTTGGTGTGCCCGTTGGTGTACCCGTTGGTCTTGAGCGCGGTCAAGGTTGGTGCTGGCATGGTGGCTGTGGCTGCTGGGCTCATTGTGGGGTGTGGAGAGCCGCGCCGCATTGCTTTGCATGTATATGCGGCGTCGGTCTCGGTGAGCCGCCCGAGCTCGCTGCCGCCGGCGAGATGGATTCAGGCACGCCGTGGAGAATGCGAGGTTGGTCGGCCAGCGGGCCGAGTTCCGATCATGCTCACCCAAGCAAAAGCCTGTGTGGCCCGAGGATGTCGTTGCAGGTGGCATGAGCTCAGCCGGATTAGCTCCACAGAGTGGGGGAGAGTGGTCACGCGGAAAGCGAGCGCAGAACCTTGGCCTGGAACTGTGGTCGGACAGAGAAATCGGGCAGCGGTCAGCGGGCTGTAGGAACATTCCGCACCTTCGTCACTTCAGCTGACCTGCACACTGCAGCTGACACAAGCCATTATGCATCACACGACCATACAACGTAACGGAACACCGGCCTACTGCCGCACCCCCCACTCCTGTGCCCACTGCCCCTCAACGTGCATGGGTGTGCTGAGCACGTCGCCCTGCGGCAGGCCGAGTACGCCGCTCAGGTCGGCCCAGAAGCTGTCGCTGCCTGTATACGCCATGACAGTCGGCAGATCGAGGTCGGGGATGGGCGTGAACGTCACCTCCATGGGCGGAGCAACACCATGCGCCTCCTGCATCCGCTCCATGAGGCGGTAAAGGAGCTTGCCGCCGGACGTGAGGAGCATGTGGGCGAGCGCCGCAAAGTGGTCGTGGGCGCGGCGCACCAGCGGGTCTGGGTTAGCGTGGTTGTCCCTAATGGCTTACCATCGTTCGGGAGGGCCAGTGCCGCGATGAGGGCCGCGTGCAGGAACAGCTTGGGCCAGAGGTGCAGCGAGGTGCTCCACTTGCCCACGACGAGGTTGAGCAACTCGTGGCAGCTCGCCATGTACTGCGCAGTGTCCGGCTGCGCTGCCTGGTTGAGGTATCCGTCGACTACGACCGACGCAACACGGTAGTACAGCGCCACGAGGTCGAGCAGGAACTCGCGTCCGCTCCCAGTCGGCAGCTTGGCCGCGTCCGCGTCTGACGTCAGCTCCGCAGAAGCACCGACTCACTCTGAATCTCGTGCAGCCACTTGGGGAGCCAGCGCTCCAGGTCGTCGCGGCAGCGGCGCAGCACCATGACCTCGGCGTAGGTCAGCGGGCTGCCCGTCTGCCCCATGAGCGCGGTCATGACGAGGGAGCGCGCGCTCGTGATCGCGCGGTTGAGGTGGCCGAGGGAGTCAAACAGCTCGTTGAGAGCCATGAGGAGGACGTGGCTCGCGCTGCGCGCGGGTACGCCGGGCGGCGGCGTCTCGGGCACAATCGGTACCGAGAGGTGAAGGATGCCGTGCGAGACGGTCGTCATCTCAATAAAGTCCCAGACGCGGCGGTCGCGGAAGTCGCCGCGGTCCGGGGTGGACGTCTCGACAAACGCGCCGTACACGAGCCCGCTCGTGATCTCGTCCGCCTTCCAGAACCACGTGCGTGCAATGCCGAGTCCCACAACGTCGTCCCACGTCTTTGGGACAGTCACGTACAGGAGGCGCACGAGGGCGCGCTGGAACAGCTCCTCCCACAGCTCGACGGGCGTGCGCAAGCGCCGGCCAGTCAGCCGCTTCGCGGAAGCGGTGACCACCGCCGTGAAGAGGAGGGGGGAGGGCGTCGCGAGCTCGGTCGACGCCGTGAAGCCGTGGAAGATGGCCATCGAGTCGTAGAAGCTGGGTCAGCGCTGTCGGCGGGACACTCACTATTCCCACAAGACAGTTGCGTCGTCGATGCTCACGTCGAGCGGGGAGGGGCGCTCGAGCATGGCTAGCGCGGGCTGGAGGATATCCCGCAGCGTCCCGAGGTGTGCGGGGAGCGCGGCCGGCGTCGCGGTCGGCGCGGTGCTCGGGGGCGACGGGGGCGACGGCACGACCTTGAGCGCTGGGCCGCTTGCCGAGCTCCTCGGGCCGAGCTGGCGCTGCAGCTCGGCGTTCTGCGCCTTGACGGCCTCGATCTCGGTGCTCAGGCTCTGCAGGCGTGCCTCCACACTCTGCTGCCACCTCAGGTCGTCGGTGAGGATCGCGGCGTTTGCGCGAGGTCGGACGACACACTCGACCCCATCGTCGCGGCACCGGCTGCATGGCTTATCCGCTCCGCCGTCGCACTGGGGTTAGCTCGCTCCGCGGAGGGGGGCACTTTGAGCTTTTGTCTTCGACAGTGGAGGCACGCGCTCGTGCGCTTCGGTTTGGGCGGGGGCGAGGCGGATGCGCGGGGCATGGTTGGTGGCGTAGATCAAAGATCAACAGCGATGGGGAGTCGGGCAAATGCCCGGGCTTTATCTTGTGGTGTCGCCCACCCCCACCCTGACCCGCGCCAATTTGTCACATTCCGCTCAGTGCGGGGTAGAGAGCAGGCCCGCACGGGTAAGTGCGAACGCCTCGATGTGGTGGACATGAGACGAACGCACAGATGTCAGCTGCACCTGCTGGTACGATGCACGGATGAGGGCATGAAGGAGATGCAGTACCGCCGGGCTTCCGCCCCACTCCCTCGGCGGCGTCAGGCAACTCCCCTCACAGCTGTGGGCCTCATGTTTCCCTCAGCGTGGAGGCGATTCATGATGCGAGCATAGAGCCCGGAGCAGATGCATCGGTGTACAAGCATGGAGTCCACCGCCAGCGGATAGCTCTCATCGGTGTCCCCAGCCGCGCAGCTGCGATGACCGGACTTGGCGGTGGCCTGCGGCGGCTTAGAACCTGGCAGTTAGGTACAGTATGGACAGATAGTCACACTCACTCTCCTTGTTGGCCAAGTACTTGGCCTGGACAGCCTTGTGGGGAGCGAGGGGCTTGGCATTAACTCGTGTACAATCATGATGCTAGCTCACCGAAGGGCGCCGACGGTTTCCAATCCCAAAGTCCTTGTAGTTGCGCTTCGTCTTGCCTTGGTGCTGTGAGCGATTGGGCTCAAAACACTTACCTGGATGATGTGCTTCAGATGAGGCGTGTGGACGAGCGAGACGCGGTCGCGCTGTGAAGCGTGTTTGTACTTTAGGGGGCTGGGGAGGGCGAAGCGGAAGTCGTACCCCGCCAAGGGGAAGGTATAGCTATTCACGGCGTTAACGATGACCGGAGGGTCGGTCACTTGGCCACGGTCTGGCTCTTCTTGCTGAGCTCATTGCCGAGGATGACCGCCACGTCCAACTGGTCAGGTTCGAGCGGTAGAGAACAGCTTAGCCAGGCAACATACAGACGTCATGATTGCGACGGTTAGCGGTGCGTGCGGCGATGTATGGTGGTCTGGTGAATGACTGGCAACAACAGTGACAAGCGGCGCGCTGATTTTGCTACATGTAACACACCCAACTTGAAGCATGACAGACGCTTCTCACCATCTCCCAGCAGCTCAGTCCGGAGGCGATGAAGTCTACGGCGCAAGCATCTGCACCTCAACTAACCCCGACTCGGGTGACACCTTCCGTCCCTCCCCCACCCTAAACCCCATCTTCCCGTAGAACCTCCTCGCACGCACATTGTCCTCGAGGAGCCACACGACCCTGGGGCTCTCGACAGCGGCCATGAGCGCCTGCGCCGCCCCTGCGCCATAGTGCGACGCGAGGACGTAGAGCGAGTACACCTCCGTCCCCCGCTCCGTCGGGCCGGCGAGGACGAACCCAACCACGCCTGGGGCCTCGGCGACATGGCATGTGGCCGGGAACGGGAAGCCGTGCGCCAGCGAGTGGGCCCACTGCGCGCGCCGTTGGGCGAGGGTGCGTGTCCCCAGCAGAGCGGGGAGGTGGGCGTAGGCTTCTTGCCAGGCTGTGTGGTGGACGGCGGCGATGGCGGGGGCGTCGGAGGGGGATGCGGGGCGGACGGTGATGGGTGACATGGTGATGCCGGCATGGATTGGTTGGAAGTGCCCACGCTCAAGGTAGCACGGAAGCTGTGACTCGATTTGTTTGGTTCCGACTCATTGCAGACTCACCGAGGCAGCCACTGCCGTTCCTTCCGCCGCATCTGTCTCCTCACTCGCAGGGGTCCTCTGCCGAGTACTCACGCCGGGTGGCTCCCTGGACAACCAGTAGGCGCATTCTAGTGCATGCTGCTACACAGGGACTGGTGTGGTGACCTCCCCTCCTCTCCCCCACATCCTGGCACACCCTCACACCCCAGGCCGTTCTTCTACCCCGGGGCAATGCCCAACGTCGTCCCGCCACACACATACATCACCTGGCCGGTGACGAACCCGTTCGCCTCGTCGAGGAAGAAGCCCGCGGCGCGCGCGACGTCCTCTGGCGTCCCCAGGCGCTTGCACACGGTGCTGTTGATGATCGCCTTGGTGGCGGGCGCATCGGCCGGGTTCGAGCTCATAAACAGCTCGGTCGCGATAGGCCCGGGAGCGATAGAGTTGACGGTGACGCCGTGCACGCCGAGCTCCATGGCGAGCGTGCGCGCCATGCCGATCATGCCGGCCTTGGTGGCGGAGTAGACGACGCGGTTGGGCTTGCCGAGCGCGGCGCGCGACGCGAGCATGACGATGCGCCCGAACCCGGCCTCCTTCATGGCGGGCAGGGCAGCCTGGATGAAGATCAGGCTCGCCTTGAGGTGGAGGTTGCAGACAAAGTCGAGGGCCTCGAGGGTCGCCGTCTCGGCGGTGCCGGGGCGCGTGGCGCCGGCGTTGTTCACCAGCCCCACGATGGCATACTCGGACGCGAGGCGGGCCGCGATGTCCTTGGTCTGCTGCTCGTTCGTGAGGTCCGCCTCGAAGACGATCATGCCCTCGGGCGTGGTCGCGGGCGCCCTTAGGTCGACGTTGAGGACAGTGTGCCCCTGCGCGAGGAGGAGGGCGGCGATCGCCGCGCCGATGCCGTTGCTCGCTCCTGTCACGAGGTAGGCGCGGGGCTTGGTCATGATGTGTTGTGGGAGGATGAGAAAGTCGCGTCTGCGACACGCAACTGCCCACCGTGTCTGTGTGAGTGCCGGTTATCTCGGCGGGCAGAGTGAGCCGGCCATCTCCGGGGGTGGCATCCGGTGGCGGTTTATCCGGATGCGTGCTTGCGGTGGTCGTCACCACCAGAACTTCGGTGTCTAGACGTCGCGGCGCTCGAAGATTACTTGTTGACCGCTGCTTTGAGTTGAGCGGATGCGATGGTGTAGACAATGGCGGACAGCGCAGCTGGGAGTGGGCGGACCGATGAGTGCGGATGTTATTGCGGATTAGTCTGGTAAGGGGTGACGTAACGTTGGTTGGTTAATGTACAGTGAGCCAGTGGGGTTTGTGGGGGAGGATTGCTAGAGGATTGCTGCGGGCAGAGCTGCGGAAGCGATCAGCAGTCCCATCAGTCGATCAGTCAGTTACAGTTGGAGAGACTACTGCGGCCGGGAAGTGACGCGTTCACACACACGTGCCACCCAACACTCAACATTCACCATCCAACATCTCACTTACTCATCTCTCCTCTCACACAATGCTCAAACTCGCAATCCTCACCCTCCTTGGCTTCGCGGCTGCCGAAACAGTCCTCATCCACCCCGGCGATGACGGCATGTGCATCCGCGCCGACGCGCCCTCTGAGCGCGAGCAGCTGAGCCTGTGAGCGCCCACCTTCCTCCGCCTTCCTCGCCACCTCGCTAACAACAGTGGGCGCTGCTCGACGAGCGCACCCGACGTGCGCCGCTGGGACATTGACGACGACGACGCCCCCACCCTCATCC
>JAMALN010000670.1:0-26828 GCA_023630115.1 Cutaneotrichosporon sp. PK4640 | reverse complement strand
GCTCTCGCACAAAGACGCAGGTCGAGGGCGACGCCCTCGCGCTCGAAGGCGCACCGACGAATTCGACCGTTCCGGACGACGCGGCCACGGCTTCGCAGGGGCACGCCGGTGCGTGCTCACCTTTTTTGGTGGGTTCTTGGTAGCGGACAAGGATGAATCGACGGCGAGGTCGCATGCATGGCCTGCACGGGGGGGGGCAGCCAGCAGCGGCAGCGGAAGCAGACCTTCAATCCAGGCACGGGCATGGCTGTCGGCGTTAAAATTTGGCAAGTTGCGATTTTGGCTGCACTGGCCACGTGACTGATAAGTCTGTTAATTCAAAATCAAGTTGCGATTTCGGTGCCTGGGTGGTCCGTGCGGATTGCCTCGGGCCGGGTGCCGCCAAGGCCAGGTGCCCCAGGGCGGGTGACCGCAGGTCAAGTCAATGTTGCAGACGTGACAACAGAGGCATTGTCTCGCTCAATGTCTCTGCGACGACACAAGAGGTCCGAGCGCTGGCGAAGGGCGAGCAAATGGCGGGTAACAATGACCTGTGCATGGCCGCTCGGACCACTCAAAGCTCATGTAACAAGGCACACACGGCCGCTCATGATTGAATGGGGGGCGACTGCGCGACTACTCCCACCCCCCACGAGACTGACTTCTTTCTCGCACATCCTTCGCACCGCACCAAACAATCATCCACCATCCGGCACCAACAACACTATCCATCCCGCTCACACAACCATTCTCTATCCACTACACCTCGCCACTTGGCTTCTTGGACACAACGTCATTCAGCTCGGGCTAGCATGGCGCGCATCCTGCTGGCGCTCGCGCTGGCCGCGTGGCACGCCACCCTCGTACATGCCTACACCATGGTGCCGCGGTAAGTACCCAGCTTCCGTGCTGTCGTTAGCTGACCATAGCTGGGGAGCGGCCGTCGCGGTCCTCCCGCACCCGCCGACCGTCGTGATCCAGGGCGGCAAGACCGACCCCGCAAGCCAGTACTCGTATTCGTCCTCCCCAAACAGCGGTGACACCCTCCTCCTCCCCCTTTCTGCCCCATTTGCCGCCTCCTCCCCACCTTACTCCCTCAGCGCTCAAGGGCCAACGTACGCATGGCACTGCCTCGCCCCCCTCTTCCGCAAGGACGACGAGTGGACGCTCCTCTCGTTCGGAGGCGACGGTGGCTGGCCCGCGCCCATAAGTGACTCGCGCTCCACCCACCTCCTCACCCTCAACCCTACGTCTGGGGAAATGGACTTCACCCAGCCCGAGGAGGGATGGGGTTCCCAGCCGTCCCGCCGCGTACGCCACTCGTGCGCCTCCCCTGTTACTGGTGGCAAGGTGTTCATCACCGGTGGCCAGGAGCCCGACTACAGTGAGACGTTTGCACAGACCTTCGTCTTCGACCCCGCGAGCATGAGCTTCAGCCAGCTGGCCCCTCTGCCTGCTGCCACTTACGGACACTCGTCAGTGCTACTGTCCAACGGTACTCTGCTTGTCCTTGGTGGCACGACGGCGCGCGCCGGGGCCACCGCCCTCCAACCCCTCGACACGGTGTTCACCCTCGATACGACCGCCACCTCGCCCACCTGGGCCAGCGCGAGCGTGCCCTCTGCTCCTAGAGCGCGCCACGGTGCCTCCGCCACGCTCAACCCCGACGGCTCGGTGTTCGTCTTCGGTGGCGCAGATGTCAACGGCAAACCCCTCAACGACGGCTGGATACTCGACCCCCAGCACTTGAGCTGGACGCAGACGTTCAACGGCGGCAGTGGTGAGCTTAGTAAACGTGATGTGGCTGACAGCAGCGATACCCGGTAGATACGACCAGGCTGGCGCGACGGTTGGCGGGGGCCAGGTCATCATTGTCGGAGGTGAGGGTGAGGCGGGAGCAAACTGACATCAGGCTATGGCGAGAGCGCCCCGGTTCCGGCAGACACAATCATCATCAACTCGAAGGCTGCCCCTGTTGGTATGCAGGGCTCGGGCTCTGGTACTGGTACTCCTGCCACGGGTGGGAGCGGAGGCTCCACCACTGGCGGCAGCACTGGGATGGGCGGTGGCACTGGTAGCGGAGGTGGCACCAGCACCGGAACTGGTACCGACGGCGCTGGTGCCGGGAATGGCAGCGGCGAGGGGTCTCCAGGTGGAGTCGGCTCTTCTGATCCAGGCTCGACTCCAGGCTCAGCATCTGACTCAACCACGGGTCCCAGCAACGATCCTAGCTCCAGCGTACCCAACACAAGCCCGCTCCCCGGCTACACGCCCGCTCCAATAACCACTTCCCCTCCAAACACCGACACGGGTGGGTCTCCTGGGGACTCGGCTGGTGGGGGCGACGACTTAACTACAGGGACTGGGGTGGATGAGCCGACGCCAACGTCAACAGACGGATCTTCGCCAATAGGCGCTGGGCCGGGCGGAGCGCGGCTTACGGTCGGGTTGACAGCCGGCTTGATCGGTGGCCTGCTCGCGATCGGCTTGGCCGGCCTTGTCCTGTGGTGGTGCCTCCGCCGTCGCCGCAAGGAGAAGGAGGAGGAGGACCGCCTCAACCTTATTCAGAACGACATGGAGAAGGGCACCGGCGAGAAGGGGGCCATGCTCATGGACGCCCAGCGGGACTCTCCGCCACCCCAGCGCCAGAAGTCTCTTCTCCAGCGCCTCGGGACCAAGATCTGGCGCCGCCCAGAGTACGTCGCCCTCGACAGCCGGCGTCCGTCGACCATCTTCGCCGCGCCGACGCGCGACCACTTTGAGCCCCCGCCGCTCCTTCCCCTCCAGGACCCCAACACGCTCCGCGGCTCTCCGAGGCGATGCAGCCCCGAGGACATCGTCCTCACTACCCAGCGCGACATAGGTGTTCGCGACGGCGTGCCGGGCTGCCTGCGTCGGGGCCCAAGGGGGGCAGTCAGCGGCGCCGCCGAAGTGGCGGCTGCTGTGGGGGACCTTGTCACACGCCCGAGCTACAAGCGCCAGCCGACACACGAGCTGAGCAAGATCACCCCGTTCACCAACCGTGGCGGCGCGCCTACCGGCGCGACACCTAGCGGCGTGGCGCTTGCGGCGGGACAAACGAGGCCCAAGGAGAGCTTCGGGGACATGTACGAGTCCGACGCGCACTTCTCGGACGCTTACGACGCCGACGAGAGCTCGGCTGGGCACAGGATGCTCGGCGGCGCCTTACCCAACCCGCCCGAGGGCCTGGCCCCACCAGGAATGTACGTCTATCCGCCCCTCAGCGCTGCCAGCTCCCTCTCCTCGACGGGCAGCGCGGGCGACGCGCACACCTCCTCGGCGTCTAGAGGCGTTCCGGCAGTGGCACACTTCGTCGGGGTAAGCGCCGCCACTCGCACTTCGTCCAAGCGCACAGCCTCGACCGCCAACCGAAAGGAGACGCACCCCTGGGAAGCATGGGACCCGAAGAGCGACACTGAGTCGAGCGCGTACCACTTCCCCATCCCTCCCCGCATGCCGACGATAGGAACCACCGTCTACGACCCGCAGGGCAACCGCCTGGAGCCCGCATATCATGCCCGGAGCTACTCCGACCCGTTTGCAGACACCACCGACGACGACGCGCCCCTCCTGCTCCCACCGAAGGGCGGACTCGAGTTCCCCTTCCCGCCGCCCAAGCCCAACCTCCCCGCTCTGCCCCCCAAGCCTCAACCCGTTTCGGTCAAGACCGTCCCCAGCGCCAGAGACACTTCGCAGGAGGCCGACATCACCTCGGCGCGGCAGCTGGGCCCGCGTCCAATGCCTTCGCGGTTTGCCTCTCCCCCTCCGCCGCCACCTCCCAAGTCGCCCCTCCAGCTGTTTCCCCAGTACACAGCCCAACTTGGCGACGAGCTTGAGGCTCACCGCCTCAGCGTGACACCAAGCATGCGCTCCCATGACTCCCACTCGAGCGTGTTCGGCGCGCTCGGGGAGCGCAACCTCGACCTCTCATTCGACTTCACCCCGGATGTCAAGGTGTGTGGCTCGCCGCCTTTGTCGCCGCCGGCGTCTCCCAGTCCCATCCCCCGCCGCCTCCCACCCACGCCCAACCTTGACATGGCTGCCTCGTGCCAGACAGTGGAGGACGAGGAGGAGAAGCTGCTCCTCGGTACCGCGGAGCCGTTTACGGCCGTTGCGGCGCTCGGGTTGTACAGCTCGGCGCGGGTCGTGAGTGGCGGATCTGACAAGGACAAGGAGCTGCCGCCCCGTCCCGAGTCGCCTTGCACCAAGTCGTCGCCTACCCTCCCCGAGGACGCTCCATCACCCGCTCTTCCGCCACAGTCGCCTCCAATGAGCGCCGACTTCCCGCCGGCCGTCACCGCGCCACTGCGTGTGCGTAGCCGGCCCACCTCGACTGCGGGCCATGGCGAGAACACAGCTTCGACGACCCGTAGCTCCAGCGCCTCGAGTGGCCCGGACACGAGCATAACCGCACACAGCACTAGTGGCGGGCACGACTTCTCGAAGCTGGATGGGCCCCCGAGCCTCGCCGCACTCGACCGCGTGTTAGAGGCGCTCTCGCCAACTGTGACCGGCACGAGCCGGAACAGCAGCAACATAAGCACTACCAGCCTCGACAAGTTCCAGCGCAAGTTCCCAGCCCTCTCCCCTGTTACGACCGGCACGAGTACGAGCACGATGACCACGGCCTTGAGCACTATACCTGCTGAGAGCGCAGGCCAGCCAGACCCACCAAGTTCCCTCGCCACCTCGACCACGTCCACCGCAAGACCCAAGCCTCCAACCACCCCCTCCCGCGCCGCGACCACCCCTGTCCGCCCTTCCCCGGCACACACGGCGCCGAGTACGCCCATACGCCAGCCCGTGCGCCAAGGTTCGCTGGCGAGCTTTGCGAGCAAGGCGTCCCTCCGCCCCGGGCAGGACGGGTACGTCTCGAGCCTGGTGAGCAGCATCAACCTGCGCGACACGCCCGAGAGCGTGCGCAGCGTGCGTCAGGAGAGCGACGGCGGGAGCGTCTTCTCGAGATATCAGTGAGCCATACACGGCTGTTAGTGGACAGTGTGAAGTAGAGAAAGTAGAGAAGCAGGACATAGATGCGTGCTGTACATATATGCATACCGTTGTGTGAAGTCATGTGCGAGTGACGTCTGTCGTGAGGCTGGGTTCGCACCATGAAACCCGCCGCCAGCTTCTCGATCAGCAAGCCAAGGTCACTGCGCGCGCCACAGATCCACACAGCAAAAGGTCGGGGGCTCGATCAACTGTCGCCACCCCACGTCGTTCTGGCCGCTCTTTTATTGTCTTTTTGTTTATTTGTTTGTGTCTCTTCTATTGTGTGGTTTGTTTTGTTTTGTAATGTAGACACTCTTTTATATTGTGCAAGGCCAGGACCCGTTAACGGAACCTTTAATTGATTTTTGAGCAGTAGTGGTGTGGGTTTGGGTATGTATCGAACCGAGGTCCGGGGCCTAGTGGGAATCCACAAATTGTTGCACGAAACGCGCTACAATACCCTCACGGCAGCCCAACCGCTGGGTGATGGAAGTGTTTGGAGCGCATATATGAGCCGGTGCTGAATGTCCCTCCCACACTAGTTCCCACTATCGTCCGGCGCCGGTGTTGTCGTGGATGCATGAGGAGACGATTCGGGAATGGCGAAAGCGTGCAGATGTGCTGGGAATGTAAAGTCTGCGAAAGCGTGCATGGGCACGTTGATTGGCCCGGGTAAGCCAGGGTGGATGCCGGCGGCGCTTGCTCGTGGGCCCGGTCCACGAGCGAGCGCACGCGACCGAATTCGGAGCTGCACGTTCCAAGCTCCCGAACCGTGTCCTGCATGTCCTGGAAGCGATACGAGGGCCGAAGGTGAATGGAGACGGAGGGGGTGGACAGAAGGAATGGGTGCAGCGAGCTCTAGCATGCAGGCAGGCAGGCTGCGAGTCCGAGACGTGAGGAGGATCATCTTCGTATCGGCTCGCTACTGCCTCGTTCCCTGGAGTGCGGTGAAGACCAAAGATGCTGCTACATGGGTCACAGCTTCGCTCACTGAGAGAACCGGAGTCCCTCTGGCCACGAGATGTGGTAAACACTCCACCCGACGGTCAGCCGACCTGCGGGCCTGGCGGAGCGCTCTAGTGCGAAATGCACCACCTGCAGCACACGCAGCCCAGATGCAGAGACTGACAGGTGACGGCTGACGAGAGTAGTGTTGCGAGGTCCAGAACAAAGAACGGATGCAAGTGACGTTTACCTTCGTGACGTGCGGGGAATGGGGATGGGAGTAGGTGGAGGTTGTGGAGTGGGCGATCGGTCGGCCGGAAGGCGGGGTCTGTAGGTGCGGGATCAACAAGTCGACTCGGAACGTCTCCTCCCTGCCGACTACCTACCTCGCCTACTCCGACACCCGATACATCTTTTCTCTCTCATCTCTCTCATCTCTCCTCTCCTCATCCCATCTCCTGCCTGCCTGCCTGTCCGCTCGCACCGCGCACCGTACACATGAGCACCTCTGCACGACCAGCCCACACTCCCCATCACAGCTACACATAGCCCCCGCGCCACCAGTCGGAACCTGATCGGCTCCGCTCTCCACCATCACTCGCTCAGCCACCGCCCCACATCGACACGGCCTCCTCTCCGAGGAGTGAATAGGAGGCCATGACTATCGCCATATCCCCGCCGGGCGGGTACTCCAGTGAGTCCAGCTGCCGACTCCGCACGCCTCATTCCTACTCCGACGATGTTCCGCTGGTCAAGTGATGAGCGATAAGGCCGATGAGCAGTGATCGGGGGAGAATACCCAGCCTGCTCAGCTCGACGGCGGTCTCTTTGTCCTCTTCAGCTCGCTAGAGGGCGTGGATGCGCTCTTCGGTGTGGTGCGAGCGTGACGGCGGCGGCACGCCAGGGGTCACCCTTGCGCCACCCCTCGCCCTCGCCCGGTCGGGTCCCCAGCGACCATCTCCTGCGATCCCGGACGCCGCTGACTCTAGCCTCACCCCACCGCTCATCGCCGCTCTCAAACCCCCCGATCCAAGGCGACGGACGCCGTGCGCGCAAGATCGCGATCCCCCGCAAGGCGAGCCACCATGCACACTCGCCGTCGTCGCCGCTGGCCCACCACTCGCCTAATCACTCTCATCACGCGTATTCTCCCCACGCGCACCACTCCCACCCTCCCCATGCCTCCCCCCACTCTCCCCCAGCGTCCCACCCGGCGGGCCACCCACCCTCGCCGTCCTCCTCGCCCCTCTCGCGCTCTCACCCCCTCCTCGGCTCCTACCCCCTCAGCCTCCTGCACGCACGCATGGCTACCCACAAGCCCCACTGCGCAAGCCAGTTTGCGCTGCGCGTGCGTGCGATCGCCACACGTCCTGGCCAGACGCCGCGCGCCCCCGAGCCCCTGATCCTCCCCTTCGCTGCGACGTACTACGACCTTGTGTCCGAGGATGAGCCCGTCGCCGCGACTACACCAAGCCACTCTCCCTGGGTGGCGGACGTCGACCTCGAGTCGCACTACTTCACCATGTTTGGCGACCCGAAGTCCGAGCCCCCGGCGTACCCGGGATACCGCGTCCCGTGTGTCGGGCAGCTACAGCTGCTTATCAAGACGGCCACCGCGGCGGTGCACGCCTTCGTCGTTCCGTACGACCTGTCCCAGCTCGCCGCCGGTGCGCGCCTCCTCGCCCGCGAGCGCACGTACGTCTCCTCGGGCGCCGGCGAGTCGCTCCGGTATGCTGTGCAGCTGCAGTTCGCATGCGTCGACGGCGCATACTATCTTGCACGCACGCTCAAGCTGGTGTTCACGAGCTCGGCCCCCGAGACGGACTGCACCCTGCGCACCGAGCGTGCCGACGAGGTCGTGCCTCCCACCTCGCCCCCAAGCGCCAAGCACAGCATGCGCGGCAGCGCGCTACGGCGCTCCATCTCCTCCCTCGCTGGCGGGCCGACGTCTCCTGAATCGCCCGGCCCGCCCCCTCGGAGGCGAAGCAGCATCGAAGCGAGCTCGGAGTGGGCCACCGTGCGTGCACAGTGGCGCGCGCGTGCCGCCAAGGCTGCTGCAGTGGCCAGAGGTTTCGAACCCCCAGAGTCGCGCCCCGTGTCTCCCAGCCCTGTGGCGCCCAGCCCGCGCAGTTTACTCTCCACTCTGGCGCCGGACCCAGAGGAACGGGGAAGCCAGCAGGCCAAACCAAGGGAGGAGAAGGAGCGCGGTCCGGCAGAGACAGAGTCGAAGAGGCCGCCGGGGCCAAGTCGTACACCCAGCGTGGCATCATCTGCGCGAAGGCGACTCAGCCGCGAGGAGCGCGAGCTGAGCGAGCGATTACGGGCCATGGAGCTGGGCGAGAAGTAACTGTATCCATACTACGTAAATGTACTACTCTTATCTCATCGCCGCCCTGTCAATCGTCGGACTGTCTGGTTCATTGCGAGCACAGACATCGTGTTTTGGAAACGTGTTTTGGGAAACGTACAACATGGCTTGCAGCGTGCAGCGAGCGAGGCCAGGGTGGAGTGTACGGAATCTAATCCGTGGGGTAGCCAAGCCCAGTCAACCCTGTAGTGATGATCGCCCAGAGGTTGACATGACGTACCCCTGCGAATTGCCGCCAGCCCCTCAGGCCCGCCCTTCTCCTCGCCCGATCACCCCTCACCGCCCACAGTCTCACGGCATCTACAACTTCCCATCTCACGCCACCATCTCACCTCCCCCACGTCCCTTGTACCGCTAGGCCGCGGCCATGCCCGCTGTCCCGCACACAAAGGCCACCCCGTCGGACCACGGCGTCCCCCCCGCCCCAGAGCGCGGGGGGGCCGACACGCCAGGAGGCTCGGCAGCGATGCAGCCCGCGCCCTCGGTGGTAGACACCTCCTCGCACAAAGCGGCGCACGTCTTTCCCAGGCGATTCCTCGGTCCGATGCCGCACCGCGAGGCGACGTCCAGCAAGGCTGAGGAGAGAAGAGAGGCACACCGCGAACTGCGGCGCAAGGGCTTGCTGCGGCTCCTGAAGCAGCGCGACGACGAGCTTGGGCTGGAGCAACACTCTGCGAGCCGCGTCGTGCACCACTTCCGGGTGCGGAAGCGGACATCGCTTGGCGACGAGACCGAGCTCGCCTTTGCTGTGGATGACACCGGCAGTTCGAGCAGCGATGACGACGAGGAGCCGGCGCCCAAGAAGAAGAAGAAGAAGGACAAGAAAGGCAAAGGCAAGGACAAGGAGAACAAGGTAGGGAAGAAAGGCAAGAAGAACGACAAGAAGAAGAAGAAGAAGAAGAAGAAGGGGCCAGGTGATGTCTGGGTCGGCAACAGCTTCTACATTGGCGCCGAGTTTGACTCGGTGCCGGACGAGGAGGACGGGAGAGAGCCGGGCACGCCGGCGTCGGTACTCGGCGAGGACATGCGGGACTCGCCCGAGGTGGTGCACCACGAACTGCACCACGACGAGATAGAGGACGCCCCGAAGGCAGGGCCGTCGACGCCAGAACCAGGGCCACCGGCGCCGGTACCGGGACCATCGACACCATCGCGGCCGCCAATGAAGCGCGGGCACCCCAGTAGAGCGGGCTCGACATCTTCGACGGGCGGCGAGACGTTCGTAACTGCTCGCGATGGGGCCGACGACGGCTCGGACGAGTCGACGTTCCACGCCATCGTGCCCGATCCGCCACGGCCTCCACCAAGCGAAGGGCACCAGAGCCTGCAGTCGTCGCCCAGAGCAGGCGCAAGCTCACAGGGTGACTCGCGCGCGCGCCTGATCCACTCATCGGACGAGGAGACGGATCTGGGCCCGTCGAGCCTCTCCCCGCGCCAGTCTGAGACACGGGGCCACCGCTCGCGCGCATCTGGCTCGATCGCGAGCCTCGGACGCGAGGCGAAGCAGGCTATCAACGCGCGCCTCAAGTCTGCGCTACGCCCCGATACGCGCGAGTTCAGTGACATGGATCGGGCGCACAGATCCAAGACTGTGCAGTTCACACAGACGGACGACGTTGCGCCCAGTGGGGCGCAGGCGCCCGCTCACCCGCACGCGGTGCTCGCTCGCTCGGGCTCCGACGTGGAGGGCACGAGCGCAGACGCTGTCGGCGACGCAGTTCCCATCGACGACGACGTGCTCCCCGGTGGGATTGTCATGCGCGACCGCGCGTGCGTCAAGGTCGGGCGGCACCGTGACGAGAGCATCGGGCACTTTGACGAGATGACGCAACGGCGCAGCCCGTGCTACCGAATCGAGCCTATGGAGGAGTATGTCCTGGGTATGACTGTCACGTCAATAGACTTCTATCTCGACTGGGTGAGCTTCGGTGGTTTTGTCGGCAGCTGACACCAGTTCTGGCCACTGCAGGAGAAGATCAAGGGACACAAGCGGCTGCGGTTCTGCGTGCCGCTCTCGGCGCCTACGTCGCTCTCGGTATTCAACAAGACGGACATGACGCTCGCGCTAGTGTGCCCGTGGTCCGTGATTGTGCGCAACACGGCGCGGCACCTGGACAGGGCGTTGCGCAGCCAGACATCGCGGTGGGACCGTACACGTCACGGCCGCCTCGCGGAGGCGCTCCACATGAGCCGCGAGGGGAGTGCAGTCTTCCTCATCACCTTCGGGGAACACTCCCGCGCCCTTGACTGGCACTGGTACATCACCGGCCAGCTGGGCGTCAAGCTCCCGCGCCAGCTGGATATCCGCGTGCCGGTGCTCGAGCAGACGCTGCGTATCGCGATTCCCGAGGAGCCATCGAGTACGACGTTCAACTCGGACACGATCCTGCACTCGGTGTGGAAGGCCGTTATGTCCAACACAGAGCAGACTCGCTTAATGCGCGAGCTTGGCGCCATTCCCAAGCTCCAGCTGGCGTGGAAGGAAGTCGAGCCGAATCTCGAATGGGTGTGCTGGGACACGACCGTCACAGATCGGCCGCGCGAGTGGTCTCTCCTCGCGAGCTTCGCCCACGGTCTCTCCAGACCGAAGGGCACGTTACAGGTGCGCGACGCGACGCACCACGGCGTCCGTGTCCGACTCGAGGACGGTACGATGCTCGCCGAGCCAGAGGGCATCGAGGGCTATCTCGTGCGCCACAAGACGTCCGTCTCCCCCAAGGAGGAGGTATACCTCTGCGTCGCAGACGGGCACGTCTTCTTCTGCGCTGCGAATGCGGCCACACCGCCTCTGAGGCCGCGGAGGCGCGGGTCGTCCCCGGCCGAGTTGTTCCCCGAGCTGCACAAGCAGTTCCTCGATGGCGAGCGTCGTCGCCTCGCTACCTTCGTCGAGAAGTGCGCGGGGTGCATCGACCTCTCGAGAATCGCGAGCGCCAAGCTCGTCAAGCCGACTGAGCTCACGGGCGGATTGGAAGCGCCGCCAGTCGACGTCAACGAGCCGAACTACACGGCCGAAGGGCCTCCGAACGCGGACGCCCGCCCTCGTTCCAAGTCCGTCGCCGCACCACAGCAGTCTGAACTAGCACCTCTGGACATCCCTCAACCACAGCGCGCGGAAACTACGCACATTGCACCGCCGCATAAGCGCAACACTGGGTTAACGCCACTGCAGAAGGAGGGCAAGAAGACCCAGCGCGAGTTTGAGGTGGCGCTGCGCGATGGCGCGACCATCGTGTTCGAGGCGCACACGCCTGCCATCGCGGCCGAGTGGGTCAACCGCCTCACCGAGCTCGTGAGGTACTGGTCCCTCCGCCGCCGCGTGGACGCGCGCAGCGCAATGGATGTGGTCCAGCTCCACATGGGAAGAGAGGCGTTCGTGGGATCCGCGATGGACATCAGCACTGAGACCCTTGTGAACCAGCTGTGGAACTGGTGTGTCATCGATGGGTGCCGGCCCGTCACCCACTCGGGGCGTGTGTACGTGCGGCGCAGCAGGTGGGGCAAGTTTAGGTGAGTACGAGCCGCGCAGCTCCGGGGAATGTTCTGACACCAGGTCGCTCTACCTCGTCGTCATGCAGGGCAGCCTGGTCGCCTTCTCGTCCGACGGGCGTGCAGGCATGCAGCCGCGGCGCGCGGTGTGGCCGCTCTTCGGCTCTTTCGTAAGCCCTCAAACACGCAATGGTGCTGACAGCAGGTCTACTCGGGCATGCTGGCGCAGGACGAGCTCGACGCCAACCTGAACGAGACGGCATGGGATCCTCAGAACAGGGTGTACCAGGACGGGCTGCAGAGCACGGACGGGGCGGAGGACACGACGTTCTGTATTCGCCTTCTTTGGCCGCATGGGCGGTTCGCGCCCCCGCAGCCGTGGGACCTCGAAGAGAACAGAAAGGAGACGGGGGCGCAGGCGAACTTTGTGCCACCCCCGCTCAGAAAGGAGCCTCAGCGCCTGCTGATCTGCCGTGCGCGCAGCAAGGTGAGCCTGCTTGCACCGCGCCTTGAGGTGGCTGACACCAGCTCGAGCGTGATCGCTGGGTGTGGGCGCTCAACTGCGAGAAGGAGCGCTTCGCACGGACATACGTTAGAGACGAGGAGACGCTTCGCAACTTCGGCGTGCTTCCGCGTCACTCGACGCTCAACCACACCAACGCGAGCATGCAGCTGTAGCCCGGCGGTATCGGGCTCGGCTTGGCCCACGTACGCAGCGGGCCCTGCGAGAGAATGGGGCGACGTTTGGCCCGATAGAAGAGGGAAGCCGCCAGGGACACCGAGCCCGGCGACTTTTTGCCACTGGCCAACATGCCGAGTTGCTATGCCTCATGCCTTTACCTAGACTATATTCTTCTACACTTTGTTACTAGTAGCATATCACTACCACGAGTAGATGTATCCATGCATCCGGTGTACGCGGCGTGCCGGGACAAGCCGCTCTACGAGCCCACACAAAAGAGCGCTGGGCGCTTGGTGGGGTATGGTTGGCGGGTCTTATCACGGGCCGAAAAATGGCCCGAAACGGCCCGGATTGATGTCTCTCCAGCCCGTGGCCCGTTACCTGCAAGCTATAACGCTTGCCCGGGGACTGCTTCGTGCTCTCCCCATATCGCAACAGCTTCAACCATGGCCGACTCTGCAAAGTACGGCGGTATTCTCGACGCACACCGTGCCACGATCAAGGGGTGGGAGTTCTCGCGCGTCGCGTCCGAGACCGAGCCCGACGTCACCGAAGAGTGGGCCTCGTGCAAGGTCCCCACGAGCGTGCAGGTCGAGCTCATCAAGGCGGGCAAGATCGCGGACCCGTACAAGGGTCTCAACGAGTGGGACTGCCAGTGTGAGTGGCGACCGCGATGGATTCCCCCTCGCTTCAACGACCTCTCGCTTCTCGTCCGCCCGACCCATCGCTCCTCACTCCCCTCTCTCACTCATCCCCTTTCCCTTCCCTCGTCCCCCCCCCCTCGGGGTCGCTTAGCTTCCCGGACAACTCGCTAACCCCAGGGATCCACGAGTCGGCATGGACGTTCCGCACGACCTTCCACGCGACGTCGGCGCAGCTCGCCGCTCCCCAGGCCGACCTCGTCCTTGACGGCCTCGACACGTACTGCACCATCCTCCTGAACGGCGAGGAGATTGCCAAGACGGACAACATGTTCCTCTCGCACCGCCTCAGCGTGGAGGGCAAGCTCAAGGAGACGAACTCGCTCGAGCTCCGCTTTGCCGCGCCCCTCCTCGAGGCGAAGAAGGAGGAGGCGGCCAACGGCGGCCCCATGGCGCTCTGGAACGGCGACAGCTCGCGCCTGTACTCGCGCAAGGCGCAGTACGGGTGGGGCTGGGACTGGGGACCGGTCCTCATGACCATTGGCCCCTGGCGCCCCGTGTACCTCGAGACGTATGGTGTGCGTCTCGCCAACTTCCGCGTCGACACGACGCTGGCGGAGCGCGATGGCAAGTGGGAGGCCGCGACCCTCAAGGTCTCGGAGCTTGACGTTATCCCCGCGATGCCCGAGGGCGCCAAGCTCGCGTACACCCTCACCGACTCGAACGGGAGCGTCGTCAAGTCCGAGGTGACTGACAAGCCCAGCTGGGACCTTACCGGCAAGGTCGAGGCGTGGTACCCCATCCACTACGGCGCGCAGCCCCTCTACTCGCTCGAAGTCGCGCTGCTTGACCGCGACGGCGCTGTCATCGCGCGTTCGGCGCAGCGCACCGCCTTCCGCCACGTCGAGATTGTGCAGGAGCCCCTCCCCGACGCGCCCGGCTCGTCGTTCCTCTTCGAGGTGAACGGCATCCGCGTGTTCTGCGGTGGCTCGAACTGGATCCCCGGCGACAACTTCCTCACCGAGATGCCCGAGAGCCGGTACCGCGCGTGGGTCGACCTGCTCATCAAGGGCAACCAGAACATGCTCCGCGTGTGGGCGGGCGGCATCTACGAGGCCGAGGCGCTGTACGACGCGTGTGACGAGAAGGGTGTGCTTGTGTGGCAGGACTTTATGTTCGGCTGCGGGCTGTATCCCTCGTACGACAAGATCAACGCCAGCATCAAGGCCGAGGCGGAGCAGGCGGTCCAGCGCCTGCGGGCCCACCCCTCGGTTGTCATCTTTGCCGGCAACAACGAGGACTACCAGGTCGCCGAGGAGAAGAAGGTCGTCGACTACAACGACAACAGCGGCGACTACATGCACACCAAGTTCCCGGCGCGCCACATCTACGAGATCCTGCTGCCCGAGGTCGTCGAGCGCTGCTCGGACATTTTCTACTGGCCCTCCTCGCCGTACGGCGGCAAGACGTCAGGCGACCTCACGGTCGGCGACGTGCACCAGTGGAACGTGTGGCACGGGACGCAGGAGCCGTGGGCCAACTGGGACAAGCTGGCAGGCCGCTTCGTCTCCGAGTTCGGCATGCAGGGCTACCCCAACATCCGGACAGTCAACGAGTGGTTTGAGAAGGGGCAGGAGGACCAGGCGTTCCCCCAGAGCCGGATCAGCGTCAACCACAACAAGGCGGACGGCTTCGAGCGCCGCCTCGAGCTCTACCTCATGGAGAACTTCCGCCACGCGTTCGACATGCCCTCGTACGTCTACTACACGCAGGCGATGCAGGCCGAGACGCTCGGCGCTGCGTACCGCCTCTGGCGCCGCAACTGGCGCGGCCGCGGAAAGGAGTACACATCGGGCGCCCTCGTGTGGCAGATCAACGACTGCTGGCCGTGCGTGTCGTGGGCCATCTGCGACTACTACCTGCGCCCGAAGCCGTCCTTCTACATCATCGCCCGCGAGATGCGCCCCTACACGGTCGGCATGGCGCGCAAGGAGGTGCGCAAGAACGCGAGCGACATGAGCCTCGCGCACTACACGATCGAGCACGAGCTCGAGCTGTGGGCGTGCAACTCGACTCTCGAGAGCAAGGCGGCGACGATCGAGCTCGTGTCGTTCGACCTCGACGCCGGCGAGGTCGCGCGCAAGACGTTCGACATCGAGCTCGCCCCCAACGCCTCCACCGAGGTGTGGAAGGGCACCGTGCCCGGGCAGGAGACGCGCACCTCGCTCTCGCAGGTTCCCAAGCCCATTGTCGTGGGAGCGCGCCTCATCGCCGACGGCGAGGTGCTCGCGCGCTACGCCAACTGGCCCGAGCCGTGGAAGTACCTCACGTTCCCCGACCCCGGGCTGTCGATCAAGGTGAACGGCGACGAGGTCACGATCAGCGTCGACAAGCCCGTCAAGGGCCTCGTGCTCGACGTCGACGGGGACGAGTGCGAGTGGAGCGACCAGGCGCTCGACCTCATGCCCGGAGACACGCAGGTCGTCGTGGCCAAGGGCCTGAACGGGCGCGAGGTCAAGGTGCGGTACATCGGTGACGGGTCGGCATGAGCATCAGTAGGGTTAGCGTAGATGTCTTCATAGTATGGTATGATTATTGGTTTGCTGGGATGCTCTTGGGAGCTTGGGAGGGCGCAGCGACTGATGGGGGAAGGTGGATGACGCCGTAAGGCTGAGTGCGAAGTGGAGCGCCCACAGCGCGGTTCAGCACAATTCACCGCACACGCTGTGTGAGAGAGTCTCACCCGAGGATTGCGGCGAGTTTTCGATTTCTGCAATCTTTGCGACTCGACTGCTCTGCGCCTGTCCACAACTTCGGCGCGTCGTTTAAAGGGCCAGGTGTGTGTAAATCTGCTCTCTGGAGCGGTGTTATTGCTGTAGTTGTACACCGATGCAACACCGAGAGGCCGGTTTCTCAGTAGTTCTCGCCATTCTTCGTCCCCACCCTGTTCAGTAGGACCGCTGTCGCGTGCTGTGAGACGGTGAAACGTGAGATAGCGCTTGGAGCGCCTGTCTCTGTCAAGGCCGCCCAGTGTGAGATGTTGGATGAGACTGCTCCACGGCTCGACGCGAGTACGCGAGCTCGCGGCAGGTCAGTCATCCCGCAAGCGCCGGCTGGACAGGGGATGTATACCCGACGATCCGGCGGCATTTACTTTTGGAACCCGGCCGTGGCCGCTCCGCACTCTTTACCGGCGCCGCCGAGACCGGCCGTCCGCTTCCCCCCAGGCCCATCTCGCGCGCTCTTGATATCGCTCCATGTCCCTCTGTCGGCTACCACTTCTACACCTGCGCACCATGTCCTCGAAAGCAGGCTTCACCACCTACCCGCGCATGACGGCGCCGAGCAAGATTCCCGACCCGCTCGCGCCCAACCGCCCCCTCTTCCCGCTCCTCCCACACCCCGAGGAGGCCGCCCCGCCGGCCCCACCGCGCCCCGAGCTCGCCCCGCCCCCGCAGGGCTGGACGCGGAGCTACCACGCCGCGCCGGCCGCGTACCCCAAGGAGCTGGCCGAGGCGCACGGGACCCTCTCGCGCTCCTCGCTGCCCTACAAGACGGCCGACGCCAAGGCCGGCGAGACCAAGGAGGAAAAGGTGGCCAGATTCACCGCCGACTCGAACAAGTGCGTCGAGACGCGCTACGCCGTGCACCACTGGACGTATGCCGAGGTGCAGGCCGCGCAGCCCAAGGGGCACTGGCTGGCGGCTGAGCGCTGGCGCCGCGACAAGCCGACGGGGCGCGGCAAGGTGCTGGTATGCACGCACGCCAACGGGCTGCAGAAGGAGCACTGGCACGTCGCGCTGCGCTCGCTGCTCGCGCGCGATCCCAAGACCCCCGGTGCCGTGTTCGGCACGGCGGCCGAGCTGGGCCCCACCACCGTGGAGATTGACGACATCTGGCTGCTCGACGACGCCAACCACGCCGCCAGCGTGGACCTGAACGCCGGCCGCCTGGGCGCCGTGCAGGCGTGGCGCGACGACTCGCGCGACGTCCTCAACTTTGTGACGCACGTCCTGCCGGGCGTGTATGCCGGCGAGGGGCGGCCCGGGTGGCAGTTGGCGTGGACGGACGCGCGGCCCGCCAACATGCCCAAGGTCGTGGGCATCGGGCACAGCTTTGGCGGCAATGCGCTGGTGCAGGCCGCCGCGGCGCGGCCGGACCTCTTCGAGTCCCTCTTCCTCGTCGACCCCATGGTGCCGCCGCACTACGTCCCGTACGAGCGGTGGCTCAAGGAGCGCCTGAATGTGTACGCGCTCTCCGCGGGCGCAATCAGGCGGCGGACGCACTGGCCCTCGCGCGCCGAGGCGGCCAAGGCGATGCGCGCGCAGCCCTTTTTCGCCGCGTGGGACAAGGACGTGTTCGACCTGTATGTCGCGCACGGCATCGTGCCCGTCGACTACAACAGGCCCGAGGGGGAGGTCACGCTCGCCACGCCGGCGTGGTGCGAGGCCGCCGTGTTCACCGAGCCCGAGGGCGTCGCGCACGGGTGGATGGCGCTGCCCAAGCTCACCTGCCCCGTCGGGTTCGTCATGGCCAACATTCCCGTCGCGACGTACGGCGAGGAGAAGACGCGCGACATGGTGTGGCGCCCGCCGCGTGCACGCAACGAGCGCTTCCCCGACGCGGGGCATCTCGTGAGTCCCACTGTGTTACAGAATGCTGACTGAAGATTACGCAGGAGAAGCCGCACAAGCTCGCCGAGAGCATGTGGCGTTTCTTCACGACGATCGAGGCGGGGGTGTGGGACAAGGAGGAGGACCGGGCCAAGCTGTAGTTGTCAAGTCTAACTAGAATGCATGTTGTCGGGCTAGAGACCAAACAGCGGCCCCAAGGGGCGGAGCATCTGATCAGCGCCATACTTATCCTACTCGGCGCCCTCGCTTGACAGCCCGCACACGCATACAGCTATCAGTGCATCTTCTACAGTGTGTCCAACTCTGCCCAGCGCCTCTAAGCACCCACCGCAAACTTGGCGGCCGCCTCGTCAAACGCGGCCTCCTTGGCCGCGAGAGACGCCGCGTACGGGTGCGCCGTAGCAGCGAGCTGGGTCTGCGCATCCGTGTCGCCGAGGCTGGTTGCCACAGCGAGGACGTTGGCGTCGGCGGCACCGCCGGACCCCACCGCGTCCGCAATGTCAGCCTTGGCCTCCTCCGCATGCCCGAGGAGAAGGTGCGCGGCCGCGTGAGAGGCGAGAACGCCCGGCGTCCGCCCCGCGGGGAGCTGGTACAGCTCCTCGTAGAAGTAGTATGCCTGGTGGAGGGGGCGCGAGCCGGTCTTGAGGCCGATCCACGCCTCGATTGCCTGCACGAGCGTGCTGTCGTTGCCGATGCGCTTCGCGGTCGCGTACGTCGAGTTGGCGAGGTCACGGCGGTCGAGCGCGAGGAGGAGCTGCGCGAGGATCGCGAGGCTGGTGTCAGCTTCAGCCAGTACGCAAGAAGCTTGGGCATGGAAGGGGAGAGCCCTCCCCTCAATACTCACCACTCGAGGTCCTCCCGCCCCTTGCCCTCGTTGAGCGTCGCGACGGCCTCCTCGTACTCCTTCTCGAGGATAAAAATGGTGCCCGCGAGCGCGCGCACCGTCCCCTCCTCCCACTCCTCGCCGACCTCGCCGCCCTCAACCTCGATCACGAGGTCGCGCACACTGTCGACCGCCTCCGACGATCCGCCGAGGTAGGTCGCAAGCGCCGCCGCCGCGCTGGCAGCCGGCGACGAGTCGTCGAGGAACGGCCCGAGCACGCCCTGTGCTGCGGAGACGGCGGGCGGCGAGAGGGCGAGGTGCGCCCGCGCCACGTACACTGCGCGCTGGAGGGCGGCGTCGCCGCCGGGCGTGAGCGGCTGGTCCGAGGCCTCCTCGATCGCCGCTGCGGTTAGTGTCGCAGTGGGGGCTGCTCACCCCTGTACGATCCCCGGTGGAAGAGCTGCTTGATGTGGTAGAGCGGGTCGGCGTCCATGGTTGTTGTGGTTGAGAGAGAGTTGGACGCGGTGCACCAAGATGAGTTCGAGGACGCGGCGATCCACGTGGAGGCAGACGGAGATGCCTGCACTCTCCACCCACTCTGACCTTGCATCCAGGGAGGACCGCTCTGGCCACCCTTCCTGTTATGGTACAATATGCATGCATGTCTAGGTCTACTTCCTCCGCGAGTGGCGGCGCGCCTTGCCAGGCCGCTGCGCCTTGCCACCGCCTCCCTTGGCCCCTCCCTTGCCAAACTTGCCCTTCTTCTCGCCGCCGCCCCATCCAGGAATGTCGTTGGCGCTCTCGCGCGTGTTCTGCTTCGCGCGGCGGCTGCTACCGCCGAGCGAGTACTTGGCGTCGCGGGCCTGGCGGGGCATCTTGGTCTTGCCGCCCGCCTTGCCGCCCCTGCCCTGGCGACGGGGCTCGTCGTCGTCGTTGTCGACCTCGATGCCAAACTCGTCGTGCTCGTCGCCAATCTCGGCGCCGTCCTTGCGCTTGCGCTTGAGCCCAGCGACCTTGTCGTTGAAGTTGCGCTTGTCGGCCTCGCGCTGCTTGAGCTTCTCGACCTGGATCTGCTTGCCGTACTTCTTGAGGTCGCGCTGCTTCTTGGCCTCCTCGCTCTTCTTGATGCCCTGCGCCTCCTCGACCAGCTTGGTCCGCACGCGCTCCATGTGCTCGTCGCTCTTGACCATCTCGGCGTAGTAGTCATTTGGCCGCGAGAAGGGAATGTCGTACTTGGAGCACAGCTTGCGCGCCTCGGGCACTGCGTCCAGCGCCAGCTTGTAGAACGCCATCTCGCGCTTCAGGTCTGATGTCAGCTGGTGGCGAGCAGCGTCGGCTCACCGTCGTTGGGGTCCACACCCAGCACCGTCTTGGACTGCACAATCAGGTGCTCGGGCCACTCGGTGTTCGTCATGCGGATCCCCTCGGTCAAAATGCGCATGGCGGGCTTGTTGTTGGCCGTCACCTTGCGCGCGGGCACGGCGTCCTCGTCCACCGACACGTCCGAGCCAAGCTCGTCCACTGCCAGCGCGTCCGCGTCCGCCTCGGCAATGACCACGTCGTCATCCTGATGTCAGCGGCCTGTCGTGGCACGGTAGCTCACCTCCTCAGCGTCCTCATCCTCGCCCTCCTCCTCGTCATCCTCGTCCTCATCCACCTCCTCGTCCCAGTCCTCGTCCATCCCCAGTTGGGACCGCTCGACGTCATCTAGGTCCTCAGGTCCAACCAGCTCCATGAGGCGCTTCATGCCCTCCTCGTCGACACCGTCGTCGTCCGAGTCCTCCTCCTCGTCCTCGCCCGCCTCGTCGATCTCCTCCTCGTCCTCCTCGAGCTCGGGCTCCGGGGAGGGGGAGGGTGTTGGCTCGACGACCTTGGGGACCGCCTTCGCCTTGCCCTTGCCCTTGGGAGCAGCGCGCGTGGTCTTCTTGCTGATGACCATTTCAGTGTAGTTGTTGTGTTGTGATGTTTCTCACCCTGCGTCAAGCGTTCAGAAATTCTCTATGCCCAGGTCGCCGCTGGTGGAGGTCTGAACGGGATCAAAGCTGGAAAGCCTGGGAGGCTTGGGTGAGCTGGGTGAGTGCCACACCGGAATTAAAGTTGCCACGTGGTATGTCGTGGGTGCACGTTCAAGGCATTCAAGGACATGAAAGGACAGCGGCACCGCAGTACCGCAGCACGCACAGCGAGTTGTTGGGCGGCAAACGAATGCACACGCTTGATCACTGCTTGCTCGCACTCTACAGTCGTTTGTTTGTCCACCCTCTCTCCATCACATCCAGCGAGTCGACCACTCGTTTCATCTCTTCGGCAACCGCAGTCTCCAGACGCTTCGCAGCGCATCTGGCACACACTCGACCGCCCGTTGATCGAAAAGCGCCCCAACAAGGCGCGCGCGCTTGTCGACTCGCAATCGCGCACCCCCTTCACCCGACTCCTCCTTCATCCTTTATCTTTCGTCCCCCTTCCCTCCCTTCACCCCTCTTCCGCTCTTTCCCAGGCCGCACGCACGCGCGCGGCCCGATACCCCACTGCCCAACATGGATGCAGGTGAATATCCTTTCTGATGCTGAGAGATCGTTGCTACAACATACAGGAACTGCCGCCGATGGCTACGAGTACAACCCCGACTATCAGTATGACGAGGGCGGGGAGTACGCCGAGGAGTCGGACTCGATCGCGCAGGAGGACTACTGGAAGGTCATCAACTCGTTCTTCGACGAGAAGGGCCTAGTGCGCCAGCAGCTCGAGTCGTTCAACGAGTTCGTCGAGAACACTATGCAGGAGCTGGTCGACGAGAGCTCCAAGTTGACTCTCGACCAGCACACCCAGCACACTGGTGTTGCGGGTGACGAGACGGTGAGTCGAGGGTCGTTGCTTGTCTGTTTGTCAGACTGGCATGCGGCGCGCGTGCAGCTTTGGAAGATGTTGGTGCTGACTGTCTCAGCGCCGCTATGAGATCCAGTTTGGGCAAATCTACTTGGCCAAGGTCGCCATTACCGAAATCGACGGCCAGACGGTCGGCATGTTCCCGCAGGAGGCGCGCTCGCGTAACCTCACGTACGCAGCGCCGCTGTACGTCGATATGAAGAAGTCGACCTTGACTGCGGGCAACGTCGACGACCCGATTGAGGCCGACTGGCGTCCAGCAACGGATATCAACGGCGTGATGCAGGAGACTGAGGAGGACAAGATCTGGATTGGCAAGGTGCCCGTCATGGTCCGCTCCAACTTCTGTCTCCTGCACGGTCTGCCCGAGGACAACTACTACCAGCTCGGCGAGTGCCCCTACGACCAGGGTGGCTACTTCATCATCAACGGCTCGGAGAAGGTCCTCATCGCCCAGGAGCGCATGGCGGCCAACCACGTTTACGTCTTCAAGAAGGGTGACCCGTCCGCCGTCACGTTCTTCTCTGAAGTGACTAGTCAGATGGAGAAGGGTGGCAAGATGCCTTCCAAGACGGTCGTGAGGATGTACGCGCGTGCGGCTGAGCGCACTACCACGGGCTCGGTCATCCGCGCATCGTTACCCTACACCAAGGTCGACATCCCGATCGTCATCATCTTCCGCGCACTCGGCATCGTGCCCGACCGTGACGTCCTCTCCCACATCTGCTTCGACAGCAACGACACGCCTCTCCTCGAGATGCTGCGGCCATGTATCGAGGAGGCGTTCGCCGTGCAGGACCGCGACACCGCGCTCGACTTTATCGGTCGTCGTGGGCAGCAGGAGAAGGGCACGCGCGCGCAGCGCCAGCGTGCGGCGTTCGACATTCTCCAGAAGGAGATGCTGCCGCACGTGTCCGTGTCCGAGGGCTTCGAGTCGAAGAAGGCCTACTTCCTCGGTTACATGATCCACCGTCTGTGCTCGGCCGCCCTGGGCCGCAGGGAGCTTGACGACCGTGACCACTTTGGCAAGAAGCGTCTCGATCTGGCTGGGCCCCTGCTCGCCAACCTGTTCCGCATCCTGTTCAAGAAGCTCACGCGCGACGTCTACCGCCACCTCCAGAAGTGTGTCGAGACGCATAAGGAGTTCACCCTTATCCAGGCGATCAAGCCCGGCATCATCACCAACGGTCTCAAGTACTCGCTCGCCACGGGTAACTGGGGTGACCAAGCCAAGGCCATGCAGGCCCGTGCTGGTGTGTCACAGGTGCTCAACCGTTACACGTTCGCGTCGACACTCTCCCACTTGCGCCGCACCAACACCCCGATCGGTCGTGACGGCAAGATTGCCAAGCCTCGTCAGCTGCACAACACGCACTGGGGAATGGTGTGCCCTGCCGAGACACCCGAAGGACAGGCTTGTGGTCTGGTCAAGAACCTCGCCCTCATGTCCTACATCTCGGTCGGCTCGTACTCTGCACCCGTCATGGAGTTCCTCGAGGAGTGGGGTCTCGAGGACCAGGGCGAGTACGGCAACGCGCCATCGGCAACCAAGGTGTTCGTCAACGGTGTGTGGATGGGCATCCATAGAGACGCCTACACCCTCCACCAGAACCTTTTGCAGATGCGCCGCGGTGGCCAGCTCAAGCACGAGGTCTCGATCGTGCGCGACATTCGCGAGCGCGAGCTGCGCCTGTACTCGGACGCGGGTCGTGTGTGCCGCCCGCTCTTCATCGTCAACGAAGAATCGCAAACATTGCGACTCAAACGCGAGCACATCGACCGCCTCGACAACATTGCCGACGGAGCTGTCGAGCTGCAGCAGGGGCAGTCGGCGTGGGACGAGTTGTTGTCGGAGGGCATCGTCGAGTACGTCGATGCCGAGGAGGAGGAGACCATCCTCATCGCAATGACGCACGAGGACCTCGACAATGCGCAGCAGTTCGAGAGTCGTGAGGAAGTGGCCAAGGCGCAGGCGGCGCATAACCTCGAGGCATTCGACCCATCAGCGCGTATCAAGTCGAGCAACTGGTCGCAAAACTACACCCACATGGAGATCCACCCAAGTATGATCCTTGGTGTCTGTGCCTCCATTATTCCGTTCCCCGACCACAACCAGGTGAGCATCTCAGTACACACCCGTGACTAACCGACAGTCTCCGCGTAACACATACCAATCGGCCATGGGCAAGCAGGCGATGGGCATCTACCTCACCAACTACCAGCTGCGCATGGACACGATGGCCAACATCCTGTACTACCCGCAGTCGCCTCTCGCCACCACGCAGTCGATGAAGTACCTCCGCTTCTCCGAACTGCCGGCCGGCCAGAACGCCATTGTCGCCATTCTGTGTTACTCGGGCTACAACCAGGAAGACTCGGTCATCATGAACCAGTCGTCGATCGACCGCGGCCTGTTCCGCTCGCTGTACTACCGTGCGTACACCGACACCGAGAAGATGGTCGGTATGCAGAAGGTGGAGGCGTTTGAGAAGCCGGACCGCAACGAGACTTTACGCATGAAGTCTGGGCCGAGCGACCGCTACGCCAAGCTCGACAACGACGGTTTAATCACCCCCGCTACCAACGTCAACGGCGACGACATCATCATCGGCAAGACGGCGCCCATCCCTCCAGACTCTGAGGAGCTGGGACAGCGCTCGGCCACGCACACTAAGCGCGACGTTTCGACGCCGATGAAGTCGACCGAGCAGGGTGTTGTCGATCAGGTCATGATCACGACGAACGGAGAGGGTCTCAAGTTCGTCAAGATCCGTATCCGCTCGACCCGTGTGCCGCAGATCGGTGACAAGTTTGCGTCGCGTCACGGACAGAAGGGTACGATCGGTATCACCTACCGCCAGGAGGACATGCCGTTCACGGCGGAGGGTATCGTGCCGGACCTGGTCATCAACCCACACGCCATTCCGTCGCGTATGACCATCGGACACTTAGTCGAGTGTCTGCTGTCCAAGCTTGCGACGCTTACCGGCCGCGAGGGAGACGCGACGCCGTTCACCGAGCTCACTGTCGAGTCTGTGTCCAAGTTCTTGCGGCAGCGCGGGTACCAGTCGCGTGGTCTCGAGGTCATGTACCACGGGCACACTGGGCGCAAGCTGCGTGCGCAGGTCTACTTTGGTCCGACGTACTACCAGCGCCTCAAGCACATGGTGGACGACAAGATCCACGCGCGTGCTCGTGGCCCGCTGCAGATCCTCACGCGCCAGCCGGTCGAGGGTCGTTCGCGTGACGGTGGTCTGCGTTTCGGCGAAATGGAGCGCGACTGCATGATCTCGCACGGCATTGCCGGCTTCCTCAAAGAGCGCATGTACGAGTCGTCGGACGCGTTCCGCCTGCACGTGTGCGACCAGTGCGGCTTGATGGCGATCGCCAACCTCAAGAAGCAGGAGTTCCACTGCACGGTCTGCCGCAACAGCACGCAGGTGTCGCAGATCTACATCCCGTACGCGGCCAAGGTGAGTGTCCATTCACGGCACGCGTCACGGCATGCACTAGTGACGTGTGCTGCGAAACACAAGATGACAGTATGGGTGGCGCTGACACGCAGCTTCTATTCCAGGAGCTCCAGGCCATGAACGTCACGGTGCGGATGTACTCTGACCCGGACAACGAGTAGAGTGTGGAGTCGGAGTCGGAGGTGGCCGACACGATCGAGAATGGAGGGGACGAGCAGGCCCCGGCTCGGCCGTGGAGTGCCGGTGGAGCCGGGTCGGGGTGTCGGCGGCAGAGATTATTGTAGGCATTGACACATTCTGCATATGGTACAGATGCGGGCCTGCAGGGCTAATCCAGTTGCGGACGACGTTTATTTGGTTTTGACCCAGAGTTGGGGCGGTGGTCGGGTGGTGCATGGGCACGGGCGTGGGCATGCGGTGGCTTGGCTGGAATGGCCGTCGCCCAACCCTCATTCCCCACGACCCGGAGCCCACGGCCCACGGCGCCCATCGACGTGAGGGCGCGAGCTACAGTACGCAGGCTGCGGTTGCTCGGTGGGGCAGTTCGGTGAGGGTGTGTGCGCGGTCTAGAGCGCGACAGACTAGCTCTCTCCGGGCGCAGAGGGCCTGACTGCCGCTCACCCCGCGTACCCCACTCGGCTACCACTCGGCCAAATCAAGTGGGCAGTCTGCTTCTCCCCCGCCACCCCTGCTGTTCGTCTTCTATGAGGGTCTGATGAACTGTCCCGCTGCCAAGTGGCAAAGTGGCGCAGTTACAGTCGCCGCCACCCATTCAAATCACGCGCGCATGGAACCGGAGACCCGAATCGGAAGCCGGGGATGGCTGGCCCTGCACTCGCAACCAGCCTGCGGCGGTGTAATCAAGCAGCAATCTAGCGATCACCCCGACTGCCCCTCCCCACTCCACCCCTCTCGGCCAAGGTCATGTGCTCGTAGCGATCGTCGTGTGCACCGGTCCACTGGAATCGTCCTCGCCATGCTCGCGCCCGCTCGCTGCCTTGATGCCGCCTGCCCTTGCTCCTGTTGCCCCACAGATTGCGACCGAGCCGAAAGCGAGAGGAGGCGAGACTGAAGCCAGGCTATGAGACAGCGCTCCGAGCACCTCTCATGATCGTATGCACACACTTCCCCCCTCGCACATCGCCGGCTCACTAGTGGTTGAAGCTCGCGGGGTGCCCACTGCATCTCCCCACCCGATCCTTGAGCCGAGACAAGAGGGACGTACGGGCTCGTGCTCGTCCGTGCCCCTCGGACATTCCATGCATGTTGCGCAGCACGAGTCAGGTGACGACGACGCCGAGGGTGTGGGGGCACTGCCGTAGCTGCCGAGCCAGAGGAGAGAGGCTCAGAGTGTCGAGTCTGTGTATGGTCCGTGGCGCCTTGTGATCCCTTGTTCCCCACCGAAACCAAGGTACATGTCCGAGTCTTGGGCCATGGGCGAGCCCCACCAACTATGTTGGGTGGCGGCGGAACCAAATTTCCCCCGCCCGCCCGGAGAGTGGACCGACCGACCGACCCAGGGTGGCTGAACGTAAAGAGGGAGAGAGAGAGTGTGGTGTAATGACGCGCATTAGGACGAGAGGACCATGTTGGGGGTTGAGCGGTCAAGTGGGGCGGGCATAAGCGGTCAATGTCATACTGCACCCACCAAGCACTCGTACACACACATTCTCTCTCTCCTGTCCTCTTCCTCTTCCTCTTCCTCCTCTTCCTCTTCCTCTTCCTCCTCATCTCCTCCTCCTCATCTCTCACCCTCTGCTCATCAGATCACCAGCGATTCCTCCCTCTTCGGTCCTCGTCCGCCCTCCCCCCTCCCCAAGCATCCCTCCTCGTCACAGCGGCACCACTCCCCGCTCCCAACATCTGCTGCGCTTAACCACTTGGTCCCGGCAGACGTC